>JAQFZW010000171.1:0-94778 GCA_034687055.1 Heteromurus nitidus | reverse complement strand
TTAAAGTTGGCGCTCGGTTTGGATTAATCTACTCGGCAAAATAAACATGATTCTTTATATAATCCGCTACCTTGACCGACCCTATGTTGATGATTATTCTTGTATCCCATTAACCTTTTGTAATTGGAGAAAGCTGTGATTTAATTCCGTAACAGAATGCCACCTTAATCTTACGATTAGTTAAACGGAGAAAATGGTCTTGCAACTTGATCATTTATTCTTGAATAAATGTTGATTAGACAACAAAAACGTCGCTGGATTCATTTCTGAACAATTTGGTTGGGAATATTTTATTTCGATTCGTCCTATTACGAGATGGTAATAATAATAATGCTTTCGTGATCGAGAGTTACTCTTTTTACGTGGTATTGTATTCCTTGGACTTGGGCGTTTTGATATTATATCTCTACATTCTTGTCATTCAAGCAAGAAAGACTCTCTGCAAAATATTAAAACTGAAACTTAATCAAAGCAAATGGCCAAATCCCTTTTCTGCAAAAAGCAAACATGGCCGAACCCCGAGTAAAAGGAGACAAGGACAGCTTATTAAATCACAACAAAAACGTAATTCCTTTTGCTCATAAACATAACACACATAAAACAACTACATTTCAATTAAACTTGTGCTATTTAACGTGTAATAATACTTCACAAAAATTAGGTTATGGACAGCCTTGACAAATCATGTAACGAGCTGAAGCACGCTTACGACTCCTGCTTCAACACCTGGTTCGCCGAAACTTTTCTCAAAGACCATTCAAAGGATCTCCCCAACCCCTGCGAAGCCATATTAAAAACTTACTCAGAGTGTGTTAAAGTAAGACTTTTTTTAAACTTTTCCCTTTCATTTTCATCATAAACGAAACCGTCAAGAGCATCGAGAATACATACGCATTCATCGCAAAGAAAAAATTTCACTTTTGCTTTGGCATAGGTTAGTATTTTTAAAAAAATATTCTAGTTGCTCTCTTCTCCCTTGCCTCGAGTTCGCGGAAAAGGTTGCACACGCCAACATGGGAATGACGAGCTGACATCTGCTGCTCCCTTTCAACTTGTGAGTTTCGCAGAGTTGCAGTAGTTGTTATTAGCCGGAGCAGCAGCAGCGGTGGTGTTGGTTTGTTACTGTATTTCCTTGGATTGGTTTGGTTGCTGCTTCACTTGTGAGTGAGCAGATATCGTGTGCATAGCCAAAGCCAAGCCATTTTCCTCATGTGTGTTACAGAGATGCGAATTCAAATTCATATCGGAGCACACATATAATGCATATACATATGCCCATCTTTTTACATCTCTCTTGTCAATGTGTGTGGTGCAGGTTAGTTGTTTTAAGAGAGAGGGGGATGCAGAAACTGGTTTTCCCATTGTTTACTCTTATTGGTGTTCGCCAATTTCTGCAACATGGTGCGTTCTCCAAAGTAGCCATATATAAAACCGGACTGGAAGTACAGAGAGTCGAAGCACTTCTCTCAATGTTCATATTTACTATTTCGTATACACAAATTTGTACACTGTTTGCTAGTAAGTATAGGTGCTTAGTTGTGTTTTTGTAATATGCAACCGTACATACAAACTTGTTTGCTACTCGCATACATACGCATTTATTAACATGAAGTTGCAGTTGGGGTTTACGAGAGAGGAAGAGAGGAGGCTTTCTTTTTTGCAAAGATGTATGGCATAAAAAAGTATGCATGTTCGTATGTATGTGTTTATTCGCTCGAGTTTATTTTGTGGTGCTACTACTGGTCCGCCATATTAGCGTAATCTAATCAAGAAATTTTCTCCAGCCTTTTTGGGCAAGGATTTCAAAATGAGTATACAAATGCAACATTGGAAAACTGTTGGCATTCACAAAAATTGATGGAACGAATTGATTATATTATTTATGCACTATAATGTCTGGCATGAAAATTGATTTGTGGGATCCTTAAATATTGAGACATAAAATGTCTGCTTTCAAATAATTGTTTCTAAGGACAGATTGCTTTAATTCAGATAAATTATTTATTTGTAATCATCTAGAATAATTTTATTGGGCTACCGAAATTACAGAAATTGGGTTTCAAGGTTATAATTTGTTCTCGAATTACTGCAATTCCACATTTTAATATAGTCTTCATTAAGGAGCCACCGATGAGCTTTCACCAAGAGTAGACGTTTCATATACATTTTCTCCGTGGGAAGGGAAGGTTTTTGGTAGGATTTAGCTTTCGCGTATTTGCTCAGTCTCAACTCTCAAGCAGATAATTATGCATTCGTGTGTACATTTCTTTTGCCAAATAAACTTGTGTAATACCATTTTTATAATGCCATACTTTAAACACACGAGTCATTTATAAGCAGTTTTCGATTCGTACTAAAATTGATAACTCCTTCTATTAGTCATAATTTTATCAGATTAAGATTTATGGCCATAATAATATCCGAATTTGTAAGGATGTTTAATTACAATTTTATTATTGTAGAAAGCGATGCGAGCTCGAAATATGGATCCCGCCGTATATGCAGAACATTGGAAAGAAGCTGAGAATCATGCTGCGGCCTAGTAAAGATAAAGCTGAATAAATATTTTTACAATCTCACAATAAGTAAAATTTATGAATCAAATATGGAGAATATTTTCAACATTACCTTGGTAAATAACAATTTATGTTAGTTTAAGTTGAGCGCATGAAAAAAATTTCTCATTCTTATGTAGTGCACAAAATTTTTCTAGATGTAATGACTTCATTTTGGAATAAATAAATTTGAATGAACAGCACCAGCTTTCTTTCGCTTAATTTTCCTTCAGCATTTTCAAGCACAAAAATAGAATATGTAATTTTATTGTATATTTTATTTATAAATCTTGATATATGATTAATACCATGTTTATGAGTTGTTGTGAGATTTAAAGCTTTTTTGTTTTCCTTGCTGAAAAGGGTGTGGTACGGGGTATAGATACGGGTAAAAGTGATTATACTTTCACTTGTATTTTACAACGTACAATTTTAAAATAATTTTGCTACACACAAATATATGCTTATAACGTCTAATGCTAACCGTAATTGCCTCTGCTTATGCTTTGAAACTTGCCATTACTTAGTATCCTGCTGTCAGGTTTTGAAAGCATCGTACATCCAATATCATCGTAAATAGGCACTACAAAGTGGGGTGTGCGCAAAATGTTTTCTTGTCAAAAATATTTTTATACTATAAAGTGTATGGAATTGGTACTACTTGCACATGGGGACCATGAATATTTGGAGGAACGTCTAATTAAACTTGGTTAAACGATGATGTATATCTTAATGATGGCGGAAATTCTTTGCCTTGTTTGTGTTCACCTTCAGTAAAGAGAAACCGAAAGATATTTGAAACAATGCTACTTTAAAGGATTTCTACGTTTTTCAAACGGATGACGCATGAAACAAAGTTCAAAACAATGAAATGGCTTTTACAAACCAAAACCAGTGTTCCACATTAATTCAAACAGGTTCAAGTGCCGGCTGGAGCTTACACCAACAATACAACGCATTTACTTCAAATTATATTTTTTATTCGTAAGAAATAACTCCTGTTTTTTTATCTTTCGCGAACATACATAATATTTCCATTCCACTTTCAGAGATAAAATGCCTTCTGAGCATACGCATGTCTTCACATGCAAACTCCTACTTTGTTTGTTGGGAGTTGTGAAATTTTGCTCTGCCACGATTACATTATTATTGCACTATTGTAGGAAACATTGTAGGTATGGTGCAAGCAAACATGCCGTAGCACTTTTATACACATTCCATTTCCATTATATTATTCTACATACTGCCAAAATAGTTCATGCAGCGGTGGCAGGCAACATGGAGTTCATGATTCTCATTAATTTTCACGCGAAATTTTTGTTGGTGTGCAATCTTCTGGATGATGAACGCACGATATACATGTACTAAATGAGGATACATTACATAGGTGTATACAACTGGTACGTTACGTGAAACCAAGCAGTAAAAGTGAAGTGGTCTTGGCTATATAATTCAGGAAAAAATGATGCGCCACGTCCGGACAACAATTCCAGTGGAAGCAGCAGTCTGCTTGGCTCCACTCTAAGCAAACTGGCCACATTTAAAAAAAAAGAACTAGAACCTGGATTCGTCTCATTCAAGGTCAGAAAGAGCAGAACTACTTGGTATGGCGAAAATGATGATATTTACGTGGTTGAGGTTCCGGTTGTGTTGTATGAAGCCACTTCCACAATTCATCGTATTTGTCAATTGAATCTGAGATAATTATTAACCAAGGTATTAGGTATACTAGACACATTCATTTGAAGGTAGACAAATTCTTATTAAAAGGCCTTCGGTTAAGCAAACAATGGAACCAATGAGCAGTTTAAACTGATTTTAAGGGATTCAGGTTAGATGGACGTGGGAATGCTGGCAGTCAAATTTACAAAATTTCTACAAAAATATAGGTGGGTTTTCGTTCTTTACGATGGTATGATTATTTATTATGACATTTCAGGTTTGCGCAATTTTCTTGTGTCGGTTCTATACAACCATCACCTCTCTTACCAAACCAAATCCCTGCTAACAGTATGAAAAATTGCTTATATGTATGTGACCTTCCCGAGATGTACATATAAAGCGTAGTATTACGTTTGGAGTAATAATTTGCAATTTCAACGAGCCATTATTGTATGAAATTATATGTGAAATATGATTAAATCGTTCGAGAAACTTGAAACGAAATGTCCGGCATTTATGACGAATAAAATATCCAACAACAAAGAACAGTAATAAAAGATTTGGTAATTTTACTGTGTAAATTTCGAGAAAATTGTGATCATTCTGATGATCTAATCGTTTGGACTTCATGAGCATTTTGTCATAATGGCGATTTTATTGTCTTTTCAAACGAGAGGTTTTTAGAACGTAATAAAAGCAAAATGGCTATAGTTAGCTCAAGTTGCCACCCTAAAGTGAAGCTGACAGAGTGTCAGCTTCCATAACAGAGTTGGCAAGATCTACAATTGCAAAATACAAGAAGAGCGAAAAAAATGTGCAAACGTAACGTTTTCATGATTTCATTCAGCTTTCCATGAAGTTATTATGCAACAATCTTAAACACCACCTTCCGTTCCATAATCAGTATTTAATGGTGCTGCTGTGAGATACCGATGTGACACGCGAATGGGTGATCATGAAGTACTCAATCCACACTTCAGAAAATTTCGTCGAGATGAAGTTTGAAAAATTCAGCAGACTCGTACCCCATCACCCTTCCACCTGCCCTTTGGCATGCAATTTTTCATTTCAATGATAAATTTTGTTTCAAAGTTTTAAAATATGTGTTGACATTGTTTTTTGTTTATAATTTCGAACCTGTTGAAGTTCTGGGAGCGTTCTCAGAATTTGCTTAAGCGTGCAACAATAATGTTAGAATCATTTATCAGGACGTGCATGAGCTTTTAGCTGATTAATCGCAACTTACGATTAGATCTGCGCTTTTAAGTTTTTGCATTCGTTATCTTTTTGCTTTAATAATGATATGGTTCTAGGTCCAAACCTATAATTTGAGAACAGTAAAAAGGATGTTACCTGTCATTTATAACGACTTGAGAAAATATCTGTAAATGTGCATAATGCATAAAGTGGAAAAGTTCAACCAAACAGTTCAAGGCTGACGGACGATTTCACACAATATTTTTTGTTGCGGAAGGTAAGGTATTATAGCATGTAAAAGCTAAGCTAACGTATGTGCATGGTCATGCTAGTTGCCTCCAGCAGGTTTTATTAAACTTTTCTGCGTGATGATATGATATTATGCCCTTGACTTTGGCCGCTAGACAGAGATAACGTCATTCTAGTCTGGTGAGTTGAATAACAATAATTTTATTGTTTGCATCTGAGCGAAAACAATATTTCTGCATTTTATCGTTTGACAATTTCGAGCACTTTTGTGAAAATTATGAGCTTTTTTGAGATTTCACGGAATTATAATAAAGATCCTCTAGCACTTCCGACCATAACCTACCCAACGTAAACCACATTGAGGTTATTTTTGCTCTCAATTTCTGCTCCAAGGATGTATGAAATCCACAACGCAGTAGATTATATCCTAATTATAGTGATTATACCAACGTTGGATATTCGAATCGTCTGCAATTCGATGAATGATATGATACGAGATATGGTATCATGCACACTGTTTGTAAGTTTGGTAAACGGGGTGACTGAGTGAATTGAAACTATGTTGCATTGACATAATGCATTGTGCTGCGTACGGGTGCGCAACATGTCGAGTTAGCAACACGTATTAAAAGTATTTTAATGTACTTAAGAAGAGAATGATATATTGTTTGCTTGCTGGATTTCGTTATGCACGGAAAGCTGCTCTAATAGCATCATTCCACTTATTATCCAGTTCCAGGGTGGCTTGTAGCAAGTCCAGCCAGATCCAGAATAGTGTGAAGTTGCTTCAAGTTTTTACGTCAGCATTATCGGTTGACGCACTATACATGAATGTGGAAGCTTGCTTGTGCAAAAGAACCGAAACAATTACAATTCAGCAACCGCTTCCATTCGCAATTGCGAACCAGGTACACAAATGTATATTTTGCGTAGGTTTGTGAGGGGTTTTGTGTGAATTTATCAGATTTTGTGAAAGGGCAAATATAAGAATAATAATAGAATAATGAATTTATTAAACCAACTTGCATAATGATCAGTCACATTTTGCACTGCTGACATCCGCCTTCTAAAGTGATCTGAGAAACATCGCCCCGTTAAAACTTGTTAAAAATCCAACGACTGCGACTACTAACTCGATACTTTCAAGAGATGATTAAGCATTTAAACCCTGTCTGCGACTACAATGTTTACCTTCAGGGAATAAGAAACCTTTAGGAATTCCCGACACTATCCACATCATCCATAGTCCGTGACACTGTGAGGAACACAGCTCGTTTGAAAACTTTTGTTTCAACTTTATTATAATCTGCATAAAATATCTTGGTAAATGATCAGCATGAGTATATCGTGTTGTAAGATTTATTACAAAGATAAAACAATGTCATGCTTTACACGTTGTTCTGACGCACAGTTATTTATCAAAGACACAATCAAGACTGCACGACACTAGTTGTTGTGATTGCCACGGGTGTGAAAATCGCAAAAAAGAATTGTGCGATGACATGACCACCAGTCAGCCAGATATGGAGATGAGAATAATCAAAAATGAAACTACGCACTTCGTCAAAGCATGCTTTTAAAGTTGCATCTTTCATAAAGTTTCGGCTATGCTGTTTGGAAACATTTGAAATCTTTATTTTATTGGTTCACAAACAAGACGAATTAACAAATTCTCTTACCTAAAACTTTGTATAAGAAAAACTTTAGATTGTTTTTAGGATGAGATGTGTGAGATGTTGTGGTGCAGTTTCTAATGAAGTTGTGAGCGATTCTCTTGTAATATTTAATTGTGGAGGATGGAGAAAGTGTAGAACATGTGCGAAAGATTAATTGATTTATTTTGTAATTATTATAGATACAATGAAATGACTGGAATTAAGTACTTTTAAGTTTTAAAATCACAGGGATAGACATGTCGGATGTAGAAGATTATCGGTGATGCCATTCACCATCGTTTGCAATTAAAATCCAATCTTAACAAAGGCCACCAATACAAGTGGTCCTGCTTAAATTCAATCATAAAGTCTCATTACGCCATAATAACAAGAATATCATATAGAAGTGTACGATGTGGTTCTACTTGGAAAGGCATTCAATTTTCAAAGGCAGAATGTGGCAAAAAGGGTACACGTTAAATTCCTAAAAGTACTAGACTCGCACAACCTACTTTTCAAAAGTCCGAGATAGGTAATAATAGTCAGAACAACAATACACTTCCAGTGTAACTTTCAGAAGTGAAACCTATCATACGAGAAGTAGTAATCAAGTAATTCACAGTCAAGTAAACTAATTATAAAGTTAAGTTGGGAAGTACTCCAAGAGCGGCGCCCAGCGCGGCGTCTCCTCCCAACCCAAATGCTGTTTCGATGTTGTAAATGTTGCGAAATTCTTGTTGTAGCGTTGGATTTCTAGAGAGAGCTGATCCGCTACCGATAACCGTTGTGACCCCTGCTTTTGTCAACATACTGCTTGGCATCATTCTATATACAATGTTTGGTTAAAGTAAAATACAATTTTATTTGGAAACTCTTTACAGGGCAAATAAATACAATACAGGTGTACGCACCTGTGTAAATTCTCAATCGTTCCTCTGCACAACGCACGAAAAACCTGCCCCAGGCCAATATTCCCAAGGTCGATATTATGAGCGGAAGCGTTCTGCTCGGGAGCATGGCGCTCTCCAAAGATCGTCGGAATGATTTCAAGAGTTGAGGATGTATTCTCGTCTGCGGATGTGGCAATAAGTTTCTCCCATATTTTCGCTGTAAATTTCAAATTAAAGTAATTTTACTATATAAGACCTTGAGCATGAATGAAAAACTTCGAGTTATAATTTTTAAAAGTGTCTTCATACATTGCGGTACATTACAACCGAGGGCTACGCACCAGCGCTGCAACATTGTAACAAAAGCCGCTAAACAGTTTCCACCCGTCATTGCAGCAGCCACTGCCAAATACCTTCCCCCAAAGTAGGGATAGTACTGGACATGACATTCTGGCTCAGGATCATCATTTTGCGCCGGCGTCCCGTTTCCTTCTTTCGTGCTGTGGTCCACTTCCAACATGCTTTTTGGATGAAAGTTATCCGGCATCACAAACGCTAACTGACATGACGTGGAAATATTAAGTATAGCTTGATCTGCTCTGGAAATCGTTGAAAAAACGGAGCACTGAAAATCGCCCATTGCCGCTCCCACAGGCGTGCCTTCAGGTATCACAAGCCAAGCTGTGGCAGAGCAACGACCTGGGTTTAGAAAATTATTAATATAATAAATAAATTAAATAATAAATTATAAGGGGATTAACAGACAAATATTTTTTAAATGTCGACTATGATAAATGGTAACTTGTTAATATTAACGCCATTATTAAATTTTATTACATAGGAAAGTGCTATTAAAAGATTAGGTCGTCAAACGGAGCGCAGTGTGGGTCTTAACCAACATGATAACTGGTTTCAATTTATTTCAACATCGTATTTTTTTGTATTTTCCTTGCCTGCGTAGCTCCCTCCCAATTCTATCTTCGGGAGAAATCTTGTTGGAAAACCAGCCTCTTCCAAAATACTTGTGTTCCATTCCTTCTTTTCCGTGTTGAAGAAGCCCCAACTTGCAGCGTTTTGAACGGACATTACCGGAACATCGAGATCACACAACATTGCTACTAGAAAATCCTGCATAATACAATTTATTTTGTATTATTACGCTCACCAAATTGTAAATGTATAAACAGCAATGAGAATGCTACAGTGTTACTACGAATCATATGTTATCAGCTACATGAACTTTACGTCACCTGGATTGTACTCGCTCTATCAAATTGCTCAATTTTTTCTGGCTTATTTCTTGCCATCCAGAATAATGTTGCACATCCATAGCCTGTGGAAACGTTCAAGTGCGAGTTAGGCGTTGGTAGGCTTGCCAAAAACTCCTTTGTACATCTGCTGTCCTACATCGAAGTCATAAACATACATCAGCGTAAGAAAGCAAATTTCATTCCAGGTGTCCAGTATACAAATGATGAAGATGATAATAAGATCAATCCATTGTCCTACAAATCATTTTTATTTTGACAAGGATTTCGTGTCACTCCTGTTGAAATCAATCAACGGACTCGTATGGACTTATAGACAATGTTCCTTGTTTAGATATATGCAAAAATGAATTTCAACAGCGAATCTGAATTTAGTCAGCATATGGTCTCACCTGCCAAGTGTACAGGTTTGAGGTAACACGTGGCTCTATTTTATCCCCGTTGCGCTCCCATCCTTGTCCACTCTTCCAGAAAACGACCCCATGCATCTGACCACACACGCCTTTGGAAGAAAAAAAGGTCACAAAAATAGTATAAGAGAGTTTTTACGAGCAATATCTCCTGCAATGAAGAAGGAACATTGGAAAGAAAGCAAAGAAGCTCAGCATGAGATTAGCTATAATCTTGTCTGTGATGTCACACTAAATCGTAAGAAGTTACGCACGCCGTCAGTATGAGAATATAGTATATATTTCTATTGAATTGAGCACTGATACGAGAAGATTACTAATATTATTGGTTTTTGTCTAATCACGCTCCCATTTTTTATGAACTTTGCAATAATAAATCAAGTTAATGAAGGCAGGCATTAGGCAGCTGACATATGGCGTGGGTATAACATCTGGATAGTATACAAAAAGGATTTGCAGCATAAGGCTAAAAAATGAAGATAGAAAAAAAAACAATGTGATGATTACCCACATAAAATTCACATTTTTTGCGGTTAATGTAACGAAACAAATAGGGGCAACTACTCTAAAATAATGGAAAACATCTTCCTTTTTTCCCCATTGGCAATTCAATTACTCTTTTTCTTCTTACCGATATACACGACCCGTTTGAGAAGCTCGCGTGGCAGTCTTGTAATAACGCTGTGAATGGTTGAGCATATCTTGGGCACATCTTGCTTATTGCCTTCGGTTCCACATTCACTTGGCACGTTCGCTGGAAAAAACACAAAGGAGACAACAGACAAGCCATGTCGTGCGTTACGCTACATATTGCAAATATATTTTAGCATGATGTCATCTAACGCTAAAAAGAAAACAGAGTTTGGACAAGACGGAAAAAAGGCGTTGAAAGGTGAAAGCTGTCAGGTTTTTTTTAAGAATCCATCATACAACACTTTAGACTTTAGGGATAACGAGGTAATTCTTCAACAAACAAACTCTTTTTTGGAGAAGAGAAAAAAATTCTTTCGAGACCTTTGCTCCTTTTGTTCTTACCTTGTGTATCTTTAGACTGTATTGCTGCAATACTCCTTGTTGCGGTATCTACCACGCACGCTTTCACACTTGTAGTCCCGATATCAATCCCTAGCACAAATGTCTGATCCGGATCCACCGTAATGGACGCAGCCCGAACAGTCTTGGGTCGACTCATGGATGACATTTCTTTGAGAGACTAACATATACGATAAGGTTTTATATAATATATGACAACACTTTGTGGCACTTTGTTTCCCGAATAACTCTGGAGAAAAGCATATGTATTTTTCTTAAATGGGAGAAAATCACAATTGAGTTCCCACACACACACAACTCAATGAACGCACTCAAGTTTGGTATGTGTAATCTAATCTTGGAGAGAATTGCGCCAAGCAACACTCCTCTAACCGAATCGTTCTCGTTCCAATCTCGTTGAGCACAACTACGTTACTACACGGAAAATTGGTTTGGCTTTGTAGGAAGAGGTGTCTTCAGGATTGGAGGCTTTTTTATTCGCCACGCAAGACAACGTAATGTTGTAATAATGAGTTTAGCATGTGATCTGACCTATATCCTCGTGTCTGGAAACCTCGTGAGTTGAATGAAAGGAGAGAGGAAAGAAAATTTTTTTGAGACAAGAATGGATTTCTCTCTCTCGCTCAGTCTTAAAAACGAGAATGGAAGAAAAGTGAGTGGTGAGCACGAGGATACTTCATTTTCATCAACTGGGTATAATGCAATGGGCTACGTGAGTTTCGTCACAAATGCGAAAAGTGTACGTATATAAAAAGCTTTGCAGCTCGCACTCACACGGAAATACCGCACTGCACTTTCTATTGTGTGTATGTGTGTGTGTCTATGCACCACTTTCTTCTTCGCAAAGTCCTCTTTCACCACATCCAATTTTATGCACCAGAGCAGTAAAATGATGATAGTGATGGTAAAAGGGGATCAGTAGAAAATGTAGAACAGCTACTAAGACTAAATGCAAAGTACCATGTACCTTGAGAATTTTCAAGATTGTGTGTGCCTTACAAACACACATGAAACTAAAACTTTTTTTGTAGAAAGAAAGGTTCTTGTTGAACGCACAAGGAAAATGAAACAATTCGCAAACCTTTTTACTATTATTCACTCATATCCAACCAGATGAAATGAGAAATAAGGGAAGTCAAGAGAAAACCGTCTGTCCCTTTTGTGAATTGTTGAAGAGTCTCCCTCTCTCTGTGTTTTATTTTTTTCCACTGGGTACGGAGTCCTGGAAATATTCCGCTTCAATTCACTCATTCAGTCATCCGGGACCACAAACGTCGGCCGGAGGAGAGATGAGCTCAGGAGAAGAGAGAAGAGAGAATAACTAAAAAGGGTTTTGGTTTGGTTTTCTAACCTGAAACTTTAATGTAATCTATTTGAGTTTCCTTGTTCACATTATTGTAATGTTGTGAAGCAAAAAGGAATCAGAGTAGAGAAGAAAGGATAATTTTCTTGTGGGTATTGCAGTCGCAGTGTCCCATATCACTGCTCCTGGAAGCGTAGAAATATAAGACGGCAAACTACAAAAAAAGAGATCGAAATGTCGGTTGACGGTCGGTGAGCACACAAGAAGAAATTGATCTGTGTTGTCACAAAAAATAAAGCTAACATAAGCGAAACACTAAATGCTTTCTACCACACACTCGATTTCATCTCTCTCCACATATCAGCTTCGCAATGTTCACATAAACGAGAGAAAATATGTGTAGATGTGAATAAGGACGTGCTCACACTGTGATGCTTGAATGGTTGTTTGTTGTATTTGTAAATGATAAAGCGTTTAAAGCATTTAGGAGGACGTTTTTTTATATGACAGATACAAGACTGAGATTTTTTTCTCATACTAAACAAAATCTCACACATGTACTTATTGTATACACATATGTATGTGTGCAATGTTTTCATATCCCTGTGTAAAAATTTTCTGGATGGAATGATTTAAATGGTTTTGTTGTGTATACAACAACTTGACATGGTTTGCACACGCGGAACACTGCGTACTCAAAGTGCTTTCGCGAGTGAGAAAACAACTTGCACAAAACCAGCTCACAAGTATAAAATTGAGTGATGTGTATTCATGAAGGTACACTGTGAGACTGCAGCTTTATTATATGCTTGTATGAAATGGGTGCTCCTATGGAATGCTAAACGTCAAGTTTAGGTGATATTGATATGGATAAAATAAAGAAGTTTTGTTGTAGTAATATAATATACATATGCGCCAAAACGCGTCTTCACTTTGAGAGTGGAAGGATATAGAGACTGACAAATCCAGAAAGGTGTATGATAAAGTGATAGAGTCTCACATTTTGTATTGGAGTTTAGTTGTGTGTGTGTGTGAATGTGAATCAAAAGAAACTGCATTAAGAAAAATAGTTATGCCATTTGGCGATATGAATATGTATGTGTGTGTGGATATGAAGTGTGGAGCAATCGCAACTGCCAAAATGTTTGTTAAACAGGAGCAAATAATATATCACTGTATATACGGATCCCATATGTGTACATGTAGAAATCCATAATGGTTCAATATTTAACTACATGACCGTGCTGAATTGTGTAGGGAACACGCGCTTTCACAGTTCGCAGCGCGGTACATAATATGTCATTTTATGATAATAATAGTCTTTTCAGATTACGAAAGGATTTATGAGTGCTTGTTTAACTGTATATATCCAGCTTGAATATAAACGACACACTTCTGAACAAATACCATTTCCTCTATATTTTTAGCGGTATGCCTTGTGCTCATACCCCATACGCCATCCATGTCATACGAGATCATGCAATAATGTCAACTTTTTGCCAACATGTATTTTCTTCAAACCAAAACCTTTTTTGAACACTAATGAAAAAAGGTTGACTTTTTGTACTTTTTGCGGTCTAATGCTTTATAAATATCTTATTACGAAGGCATTAGTGAAATGAAATCTTTTTTTGTGCTGACTGCTGCTGTCATTTGATATATATAAATATACTACTGCCACTACATGTCAGAGCAGACCAGGCAGACTCCAAAAAATGACTTTGTGACAAGATATGTATAGACGCTATCATTTAATCGTTTTTTGTCACCTTGTCGTCAGCTGGGCTGGGTCTAAACATTTTGATACTAGAATTGGGAAGAGTGTGTATAAAAATAGTAATAACACTAAAAACGAACCGTCATATATTTTAGGAGTTTACATAAAGAGAGAGATGTATGTGGTTGTGTGTTTGATATTAAAAGCTAATGTGGTGTGAATTTATGCTGGAATCTGTGTTGTGTGTTAATTTGCATTCGAATGCATTTAGCATGGTTAGAGTACGCATCGCGCTAAATAAGTTTTATGCTACTATTTTGACAAACTTCACGTGCACTGTACAAACGCATGTGTTTTTAAGAGATGATGTGTTAATACATATAGGTGGGTTGCACATATCTTTGGATAATGTGTGAATGCAGCATAAAAAATAAAAATCAGGATGCGATTTTTCAGGCTTTCCTCCATTACGTATGCCTTCGTTCAAAAGATACATGCTAAGAATATGTTAAAGTTTATGAGTTTTGTAAATACTTGCAAACGAAGCGATAAAAATGGTTTTTATGACTTGTGTGTTTTAGGAGCATGGAATAGCAAACGAGACCAAAAGACCACCTTAAGAAAGTGGAATTTGCCCACGCATCTTTATACCTATTCACAAAAGCACGGTGGCAACTTTTTACATTTGCTGCACGTATGCACAAAATATGGAAAGATATAACAACCATTTCTTCACATTATTCAAATGTGTTCACCCTTGCATACATCCTGAATTGAGTTTCTGGACGGGTTTATCTCAGCAAATAATTTTTTATCGCAGCTATCTCATTCTCATCAAATATGATTATCGTCAATGATGGATAGGCCTAAATGGGTACAGTTACTTCATTTGTTCGAATGAAGTTTCTGGAGCGAATTTTTTCTTCCTCCCGAAAAAAAGTTCCCATGTGTCTAGTCAGTCCTTGATCGACTATATAGTAGATGGGTGAATAAATCAGCAATTTTTTAAATTTTCTTGTACTCTCGTCGTCGAGCGCAAATGTGCATGCTTCAATAAAACTATGGTTTTCTTTTTCATGCCTTTCCAAGGATTCCACTTCTCGTGGAATAACTTATCAAGTCGGATTTCTAAGCATGAAGCAATATAAGCATGAAGAAAATGAAAACAGACACTTTCAAACCAAGAGAGAGAGGAAAAATATTAGTCGATGGGATGTCTGGCTGGTCTGAGTTGATCATGATGACATGATGAGATGACGACAGTAAGAGGGCGATGAGTGCTGGGGCTTTGCTAAACAAGCTTCACATAAAAAGCCACAAGAAAAGTACCTTTTTCCTCGTCATTGCATCTCATTCTTCGAGTGGTCCAAACAAATATTGAGTGGGAGTGAGTTGTTGTTGATGGAAAAAGAAAATGTATAAAGTGCTCGCGTTGGATGACTCGGGTGAAGTATGATGATATATTATCTACATTGTTATAATTGCGTTTGAGATGCGAAGGAAAGAAACAACTTTCACCTATAAAATATGATGGGGATTGATGGGCAAACACTGTGAGCATGAAAGGATTCCATAACATTCTTCTAGTTCGATCCAGTTTTCAACTTGAATGTGGAATATGAACTTAGGAATGCACGGAGTGCGATTCTAATGGAAATATCATTCCGGTAACAGGAAGTTCGAACTTGTGTATGCAGGGTTTTTTTGTTAAAATATATGCTACGAAATTAGCACAAGGGACTAAATATTTTAGTGAAAGTAATGAAAACAACCGTCCAGAATTATTCTAAAAATGTAAATTGCAATTATATTTTAATACATTTTAAATGCACGAATGAACCACTGACTATTGCCTGGCAGATCGACTACACTCTGCAAATGTAGCGGAGTTGTACATCACTGTCCATACTGCAAAATCCAAATGAGCTTAGACTGCCTTGTACAGCTAAGCCGCGGTATGTGCCTCCGGTTCGGCACCAAGCTGTGGGGCCAAAATAATTATTGCTTACGGGAAGTCCTAAGTGTGACCAGACGAAAATTCCAGCGTACACATCGTACATTGCTGACGTCCAGAAATAATCTATGAAGAAAAATCATAAATTCTTAAATGTACTGAAGAGGTAAAAATTCATATAAACTTTCGAATTTGAAACTTGATTACCTGTTATTCTGTTCGTGGCATCTCGTACATCTTGGAATTGTTCGTCATTCAAGACGAAAAGAAGGTGGCCGTATAGGTTTCTGCAATTTCTAACCGCTTGGTCTTGAGTTGCCTTTAAATATATTGCACACGTATTTCATACCTCAGCGAAGCATCAACCTGTTGAATTGAGTTTGAGACAGAATATTATGATTTCTTACAAGGTGTTCTCGAGGGCTTATGAAAAGAGAAATGCTCTGGACTCCAATGGATTGAATGCCACCCTTTACCGCACCGCTTTGACTGTCACGCATTGTTCCGATGAAAGTGAAGCCTTAAAAGAAAATATTATTCACACATAAATAACTTAATTTTTTTAGCTTGTATCTTAATTTGTAGTACAATTTTGCTTGCATACCTGCTTTCTCAAAATCGCTGGTATGATTTGTGGGAACGGTGCTGGCTAAAGTTGTATGAAGTCCCACGATGACGAGGGAACTTAACACAACTGCGTTAATGATGGCACCCATTTTGCTGCAATAGCTGAATTAATTGAAGTCGGTTACAGTGACTGGTGACTAAACTGGAGACCTTCCGAAAGGAATGAAATGCAACGGAAGTTTGCTGAATATTGACGAACTACGTCCCCTTTGCTTGAGCATTTTATACAAATTCAATTCATCCGACTGATGTAAATGTAATTGTTTGGAGCAGAGGAATTGTTATTAAAGTTTATTATAGGATTATTAATTTCTGTCGCGTACTCGCGTTAGATAACTGATATCAATTTTCTGCCTATTTTTGCACACATAAATTGCAATTGACGTCAATGATTAGTAGATCGTAAAAGGCTGAGAGAATGAACTTCCATGAAAATTTGATGTGGTTCCTTGGAATTACCAATGGGATAACCATGCAGAAAGATAAAAAACTGGAAAGTATTCAATTAGGTACGCGTTAGGTCAAAGCTCCTCTATCGGCGCTCCTCTAAACGTTGATGCAACGTCGAAAATACGACAGTAATTCAATTTAATTCTTATGGAGTGGTAGCATCAAGCACAGTACAATACTTTCTGTGATAAACCTTCACTCCCTCCCAAATTTCCTAATTTGATAAGTTTAATGACACGAAGAATGATAGCGTGAACAATGCCAATGTAATTATTAATTCTGAGAAAGTTTCGGAGGTTGCAGTTACAGTAAATCTCGAGGTTGGATTATAGAAAGACTTGAATTATGTAAAATATGAATTAATTACTAATCTAATTTAAGATAACATCCCAAAAATAGGTACACGTCGTACACTATCCGACTACCGGAGCATGCGCATGCTTTTACTATGTGCATGTAAGTAAGAAAGTATTTTTGATCGTATGTGTGTACACGTATGCTTATGCCAATGCATAGAACATGTTCGGCAACACAAAGGAATAAAAATTACACACCAATCTGTCAAGTAGTCATCAATCCAGATTATGGCTTATCTCAAATATTACCCGGATTCAGTTGCAGACGAACTTGCCTACACATGATTTTAATTAACGAAGACACATAAAAATTCAACAGTAGAATTGAAGGAACACTGAACTTTACGCCTTTCGAACATTCGGTTGAAAGTCACTCGTACTCATACGGTTTCTTGGGTCTAACTTGTGAGTCCCAAGTTATAGCAGACATGTTACGCCATTTAAACGCTGGCTGTTTGTGCTCCAAGTTGCAATCGTTGCAATCCATTTAATTTTCATAGTTTATGGAAACCAAGGTGCATTGCTAAGCTAAATAAATAATCAGAAGTCTCTCCGAATGAATGTCAAATGTTTTCGTATTGATGCCAATGCCACGAAATTTTATAGACACATGATTTCTTTAGGGGTGAGTTTTTGTAAAACTAAGCAAGAACTTCCCAATTTGGGCATGGATCCAAACGATACCTCCGACGCCCTGGCGTCCTCAGCGCTGCCACTACCACCATTACCATTACCTGCAAACAATAACCCAACTGTTTCCGTAGCTCGTATTTTACAAGAAGCGCAAAATCTCACGATTACAAGTAATGACAATGAACCTGATGGAGGCTGCTGTAATGACCCCATTGATCATGGAATGAATTCCAAAACTTGTCAAGGATGTCCTCATGTTCCCTGCAGCATTGTCAACGATGAACACTTACCGAATCTAAATTCAGACATGATTTTAAGACAGGTCCCACAAAATGAGGAGGTTGACAGAAATCTCCGGTTAGTTCCCATTGTGTATCGAAAGGACTATCCAATAAGGAGATTCTCGAGGAAATGGAGGAGACAAGAAGTTCAAGGATTATGTTGTTTGGCAGTTGAAATAGTATGTATGTTCTTTATAAGTTCTAGGCTTGATAACACCTTTAATCTCTTTAATTTTTAATCATCAGATCGTTTCAAATTTTTTAGATGTGCATTTCCGCATTAGCTGCACTCAGTTTGCACGCTCTAGGCTACCTGGAAGATTTTGCATCCGAAACTGGTCATGTTCCTCACACATTTAGCTGGAGACTTCTCCGTGAGTTTTTTGCGTACGAGGACATACCAACCGCTGAAAGGGAATGCTTGTTTTACTTCGGAGCGAATAAGGGTGCGGTTGAGCCTTCGACACAGGATGGAGATTTAACGGACTACGCCACACTTATAACTTTCGAAGAAAAACTCACAAAAGCACATAGAAAGAAAGCGTCATCTCCTCCACAGTATAGTTGTGGTTACGACAAACGGAGTCGGTCATTGGAGTGGCTGGCGGTGATGTTTTCCACGCACTTGATCTCCATTATTAATGCAACCACAGCTGCTATCTTCCTCTGTTCCATTGCTGCAAGGAGGAGGAAGGGAATTCAGGTTCTTGTGAGTATTTTTTTCCAAATTAAAACGCATAATGTTTACAAAATATGAGAGATTTATGCTACGTGAAATTAGATTTAGTAAAAAATTTATTCCGCAGCTACTCCTTCCAGCGTTCTTGTGCTTTTTCATGAACATTTTCCAACAAATCCCAACAACCTTTCATTACAACTATATTAATCTTGTTCTGAGGGACGAAATGAGAAGTACTATAGGTAATATTTACACGTTCGAAATTCTTCAAAACATCACGCATTGTTGAAACATGCTTCTTCTTACATCTTGACTTTTTCTTATAAAAATCTAAGTACACAGTTTGGCTCCACATGAAATCAGTCCAGTCTGGGATGAGACTCAGGTTCATGTGAGCAAATATGATTTGAACTTTCTTTCTCACAATCCCAAACCCTTGTATTTTGATTATGCATATAAATATATGAGAACGTATCTTCCGTTCGCAGATGCAATGTTGTGGAATAGAATATCCAGAGTCGTGGGAAGCACGTGGCAGCGGTACTAATGGTTATCCTGGGTCATGTTGCAACATAACAGTATGTCAAATAAATTCAGCTAGAAAATGCTTCTATAAGTATAAGTATTTTAATGACAACTATTTCTTAACAGGCTTTCCCTTGCGCTGGAAAGAGTGAAATTCCAAAGGAACAAACTTGGAGTGTCGGCTGCTACCAGAAGGAATACGAAAAGGTTCACAGTTACGAGAAATGGGGGATGCTCCTTTACCTCATCAAAGTTTTTGCGGAAGTATGCACTAACTGAAAATTGCATTCACATGCTTGATGAACAAAAAATAATGTTTCAAACTTCCAATTTTTATTTAAAAACCAATTTCCCTAATATCTTCAGGTTGGAATCTTCTGCACACTCTCTGACCTCACGAGATATGACTATCCAAATGCTGCATCTGTAGAGAACTCTAACTGCGACGTTCGCGATTACCACATCAAATGCAAAGGTATTCTTAGGGTTAAAGGCGTTACTGAAGATGGGAGAGTTGTGATGGAAGCTAAGTATCTTTTCCCAATGAGGCTGCACCCGGTGCGAACGGAAATGATGGCAGGAGTTGTGATGCAAGTGAGGTCAGAATACAACCAGATCAAGGGCTCAGTTGAAATTACGAAACGGTTCAATGTGGCCAATTTCTCGAGCGAGGACATTAATATTGATATGACTCAGAGACACAGAGGGCTATTTGTGTTTTCATTGGTCTAATAAAATGAGTTTTAAAATTGAAGCTCCTCGAATAAACCCGATTTATAAAAATACTGGATGCTTATAGACAAACGAAATTATGTTAAAAAGAATAATCGTTTCTCATCGGATGCTAATTGAATTTTATTTCAACGGGACAAATCAGCACGAAACATTTATATGCGGGAGTAGACAATTCACATGCACATGAAATTGCGAATTCTGCAAATAAATGTTGAACGTTGAACCGTATTCATGTTGAAAACTTTATACTCTGCAAATGTACCGAAGCTTTGTGTCATGCTTGGCACTACAAAGCCCGAAAGTACTCAGAACGCCTTGCACTGATAAGCCCCGATCTGCGCCGCCTTCCTCGCAACAAGATTCCTTGCGGATGTGGTTAGAGTTTACAGGAATGCCAAAATGCGACCAGACGAAACCTCCGGCAGCTGCATCGTACATCCCCGATGTCCAAAAAGGTTCTACAAAGACGAATACATTAGTTATTTCGATGTGATAATCAAGTTTTTAAAATGTGTCATTTTAGACGATTACCTCCTATTCGATTTGTGCTAAAACGTACGTCATCGAATTGATCATCGTTCAAAATGAATAGCAAGTTTCCGTACAGGTGTCTACATTGTATAACTGCCTGATCTTGAGTTGCCTATTGAAAGAATATAGTATTTTTGTAAGTAGGTATATACTAGATGAATGAAAAATATTAATGAGAATATGGAACCGTGATGTCTTACAACATGGCCTTCAGGACTTAGGAAAAGAGAAATGCTCTGGGTTCCAACGGACTGAATCCCACTTGATGTGCCGTTATCGCGCATGTTCCCAATGTATACGAAACCTGAAAATATAAGTTGAAATAAAACCTTGATAACATATTTATGTCCTCGTATTTTTGATGCACATACGTAAATAGATCTGCCTACCTGCTTTTTCGAAATTAGTGGCATTTTTAGAACGGATACTACCAGCCGCAGACGTGTCAAGCCCCATAATGAAGAGCGAACATAATACAACTGCGTTCATGGAAAGCCCCATTCTTACAGCGACAAAGAGTATGCTTGTGACTTTGAAGCGACTAACTGGATATAGGCATATCAAAAAACGACATACAACTATAAAAAAGCAGTTCCAAAATGATCAAGTCAGTTCATCTGGCATCCCATTTTATACCAAGCTTTCTGCTTTCTCTAACGTTTTTCTCCTATTATTGACATAATTTTTAAGAGTATTAATCTAGTTTGTGATAATTGGAGCAATTTTCCGTGAATATTTCTTCTTCGTGTGCAAATGAAACGTTAAATGATTTGCTGACCTAACTTAAGTTTATGGCCATGAATAGGTTTATGGAAATGCGTTGCAGCAAAACTGCTTCTCTGAACTTTGAAGTAGGTTAGAAAATGAAATCATCATTCAGATGACTACCGTGTCCGTGTGCAACAGTGCAATCTGATTCTATCCCCTTGCTTGACCGTGTGCAAATTTATTTGCTTTATTCGGAACATCGGAACCCTAAAACTTCAATTACGTCGACAATACAACATCAATTCAATTACCCACGCGGGATGGAGCCATAAAATTGATGTACTACAAGTTGTAAACCTCAAATCTCGTAATTTAATTAATTGAAGATTGATAATGCGGAATAAGATTGGAATATTACAAATTCTCAGAATTTGAGAAAGTTTCCGGCGCAATCTCCTTGTGTACACCCACAGGCAGAGGGAGGCCGCTGGTATTATTCACTTTCGATTACCTAAAAATCATGGTTCGAACATGTACTACTCAATTCAGGTTGGCTACATGCACCACATAGTTATAAAAACATAAAATTAAGAGATGAAAACAAGCAGATATATTTTGTATTAATATAACTTACTATTTCATTTTCTCTGTAGTGTGATGTGTCATAATGTAATGTTGGAAACTTACGTGAAAAAAATTATTTTGAGCATGATGCCCCTTTTAGCACCTTTACACAGTTTCAGATCTCATTAGTATTAGCCTGGTCTTCATTCAATCGATACAAAAACTAAAAACGTCTTTCCAAGTAGTTGCGACCATGCTTTCACCAGAACACGCGTTTACGAAATCCCACTTGAAGTTTAAAGTGCAAAACAGGGGTAGTACGTCACTAACGGACTGCAAGAACCAGGAATTAAAACTGTTACGATGTAGATTTTACACTACGTCGGAACATTAAGCAGATTTGGTGATTTCATGCGAAATCATATTGGATCCAATGACGAAGTACATTTATTACGGCACACGTGAGGTGATCACGCCTTCAATAAGAGCTCAATTTTCAAGTGATATTGCAGTAAAAATAAAGAGATTAGTTGAATTTCAAGAAAAATTATCTGCAATATAGTCGGTGCAGTCTATGCATTTTTACAACAATATAGCAGGAATATATTTGTGCACGTCTATCAAAGCGGCGCAAGGCGGTCAGTTTTTGGAGGTGTGATTTGTGAAGTGTAATTGGGCAATAAAATGTCACTACTTAATCCTATGGCGGGGGTGTGTCATTAGCAGAGAGAAATCACCGTTCAATTTTTGCCCACTTGAACTTGAGTGACCTGTTCACCAGGCCTCCAATAAGAAGCAATTCCCGAGAAATCTGAACAATCCCCTCAAGTTATCCATGTCATCAAATGGATTTTAACATAGGTCAGCAAGTGCTGGCTCATGCATGCATATGACTTTTATCAAAGCTTAAATCATCATGCAAATTCACATACTCGATTAAGCTTAATTATATGTAACTAGCTGCCCGTCTTGGGCACACAAGCCGTGCACATTTGGATCGAGTTTAAACTATCATTAAACAGAATGCTAATTGGTCTCAGCGAAGTTTTCAACTCGTCTCAAATAACCTCTTCATTTACTGTAGAGATTTTATAATTATGCACGAAAAGGGTTCATATTAATTTCCCAGGCTCTGTTCAATAATGTTTCCAATAATTTTCAATGGATTAAATTTTGGGATACACTTGTGGCTATGCACGTGGGTTTAACCTTCTTGACATTTATAGAAGTGCTGAGGATTGATTAACCGTTGGGTTGAGGAACCTAAAGTATTTGACACATAATATAGATGCCTGATAATATTTAACGAAACACAGCAAATTATTAACTAAAAGTCAACATAATGTTAAACCATTAAACATTGCCTTCATGGACAAATTATCACTATTATCACTATTATCACTATTATCAGATCATCAAAGGAAGCTAACTGCATTCGCCTAAATCATAGTCAAATACAGGGTCACATGCAAAATGGAAAACTACTGACACTTCGGTTTAGGTTTAGATCGATGGGGTTGCAAAAAGTAGTTAAACTTGATTAAACAATGCACATCATTGTACCGAGAAAAGGTATGAGTTCCCAGCTCTAACAGGTAAATAGGCTACTGGCCCATCTCTAATGGATGCCTCTACAGAAGCTGACAGTTTATTCTGTGTGTAGATATCACGATATCAGACAACTATACCCGCGTCATCAGTTAATTACAAATCGACACTCGGATAATTAACTACAAATATCTGAAATGGTTTAGCCATAGCATTTTAATACTTTCCGACACGTTAAAAATCCTGAGGACAATTTGATATTCTTGGAATGATTCAGTGATGACCAAAATGTGGTGAGCACCTATGATGCGTTCCTAAGCTTTTTACGATGCGAAATGAAAACATTCCCTGAACTCGACCATAAACTTTACAATCATGAAAATGCCACTCCCGTGTCCAATTTAATTAGCTTAAACCGCTCTGTCGTTATCAAGCATGCAATCCTAGGATAACCAAACCGTGGGCGTGTGATTCGTATAAAAACGTCTTGCCAATCCAGAGATTCTTCACACACTTCCATCTCTGTCAACTTGTACAACCTGAGCAGCTTTGGCAATCTGACATTTTATCGTGTCAACCCCCAAAATTTCCAAAATTAGCCAAAATGTTCTTCAAATCCGCAGTAGCTATTTTAGCTTTTACCGCACTCACGGTAAATGCAAAAACCATCCAATACACCTTCGAAGTGAGCTATATCAGCGGGGTCCCCGATGGAGTTTGGACCAGCAGCATTTTAGGCATCAACGGACAGTTCCCAGGACCAACGATTGAAGGAGAAGTGGGGGACACTGTCGAGATTACAATGATCAACAAGATTCAGGACGGTCAGAATGTTTCTCTCCATTGGCACGGCCTTCATCAAAGGTACCCTTTTGATCCTAATCTGAAAACAATGAAAGCAAGTTTCGGCTTAATTAACGGTGTACTTTTTCACTTGCAGAGGAACTCCTTTCGAGGATGGACCAGCCCAAATTACACAATGCCCCCTGAAATATGGATCAACCCAAGTTTACACATTCCCCTTACTTATCCCAGGAACTTATTGGTAAGGAAAGGGACATTATTTGTACGGAGGCACTTCAATTTTGTGACTTTTACCAAAATAAATCATGCAATTATTAAACCACATTTTAGGTATCACTCCCACGTGGGTTCCCAATACACCGAAGGTCTGTGGGGTTCCTTCATTGTCCGTGGCACGCCAGAGGTTCACCAAAGCCACTACGAAGATGAAATCCTGATCACCCTCAACGATTGGTACCACACTTCCGCCAGGGAAAATGAAGCATGGTTCATGACTCCTCAGAGTGGGGGAGCTCCACCATACCCCTTCTCAGCACTGATGAATGGGGCAGGTCGTTACCCTTGCGATGTCTCCCGTGCACAAGGGCGTCTCTGCATTAACTACGCTCAGAGGCGACCCGTTTTCCGAGTTGAACGTGGAAAGACTTACCGCGTTCGCTTGATTAACACAAGTGCATGGGTTGCATTCAACTTTACCATTGATGGCCACTCCTTCAGAATGATCGAGGTCGACGGAGTTGACACAGTCATGGACAATCCAAGTGAAGGCATTTACATCGGAGCAGGTCAACGGTATTCATTCCTCCTCACCACAGACAAGGGCTACACTGGACAGCAATTTTTGATTAGGGCAAACCTCAGAAGGGAATTTCTCTTTACTCTCCCTGGGGCGAACATCAACCCAAATCCAGAGGCACTCATTCAAGAAGTTACTGGAGTGATTCAGTACGCATCAAGAGCGAGTTCAAAGGACGGCCACTTCCTTAGGCCCTCATTCGAAACTTTTGATTACCAACGAACCAACAGGCCAGGTGTACCATGGGGAAATCTGCAGTTCCTTGATGAAATGGCGTTGGTTCCTTACGATCGCGTTCCTGCACCAACCACCTTCGACGTAGATGTTGTTTTGAACATCACCTTCGAAAATGACGAAAATGGTTTACGCCGAGGTTCCTTCAACGGCAGACCATTCTTTCAAACTGATGGGAAACCACAACTTGCCAAAATGGTCGAGGGCCTGCCAATGCCAGAAAATACATTCGCTGTGACTATTAAGTATGGTCAGGTTGTTCAAGCAGTTATCAACAACCCCGAGTTGGGGCCACATCCTATCCATCTTCACGGTCATCATTTCTGGGTCATGGGCGCTGGTCATGCTAACGATGGAGATTATGTAGCTTCCAAACATCCTCTTGCTACCACAGGACATCGTCGGGATACTATGCTCATCAAAGAGAAATCTTATCTGGTGATTCGGTTTGTTGCTGATAATGTCGGTTTATGGATCATGCACGTGAGTCGTAAAAGCCTGCAATTCTATGCACTTTGCATGTCATATAATATGGGTTGATTTTATATGCTTATTTTAATGATTTTTTTCAGTGTCACATTGACTGGCACAACTTGTCAGGAATGGCGATGACTTTTGTAGAAGCACCCGAGTTGGCTTCAACCGTAAAAATCCCAGACGAGGCAAGGAAAACTTGTGCTGATCACAATGTCATCATATAAATTTGGACACTTGTTTCAGCTCAGAGTACATTTCAAAATATATAACAAAATACAAAATTAAATTAACTAAAACAAATACCTAAATTGACGAATGAATAATGATAATCACTGATCAATAAACAATGATTAGAGCATTGCAATACAATTTATAATTTTTTATTTCATTGCACGAGACATTACAATTTATGATCCACAATTAAGCTGTACAATGGAAAATTACGCGAGAAATATAGTGGCTTATCTTTAAACACTCTATCTTATCGCGGGAATTTCGGAAATAATTTTTAGTACATATAATATTAGCGAGAAAAACATCGTCTCGTTTCCACCTTCATATTATTCCAACATACACCTCAGACTCTTATTATGAAATATAAACGTTACACAGTTTTACAAAAATATCTTTAACCTTAAACGTATTCGAAAATTTCAAGACGACTTATTTTTTTAATTATAGTAATAGTACGGTATAGAATATATTATGGCGGAGAAATATTTTTATTGCGCCTCTGCCATTTAAATAGTTTCTCTCTCGTTTATTTCTTTTTATTAACGGGACACTGGTCCATCCAGTGTTCTCCAGAGCCTCTCTCCTTGCAACACAGACAACGCGATTCTTTCATATCATGAGCATACGCACATAAGTACGACTTTGCCTGATACTGGCACGGCTCATAATAGCATGGTTTGATTTTGTATAAAGTCCGTCGGTGTGAATCAGGCTGCACTTTAAAGAACTCCTTTTCTTTTTCAGAATGCTTGTAAGGACATTGTCTCCCTTTTTTACACCAGAATTTATGCAAACAAGTCGACGAATACATGCGCCGTGGTTTCGCCTCTTTGCGAACTATTGGAACGAATTCCTCATCCGCATCACTAAGATCCTCATGATGAGCATCGAAAAAGTCATTGCAGTCGAAATCTTCGGACTCGTCATCTGAGAGAAGATCGCCCACCTCCTCATCATCGTCGTCTTCAGTACTGGTTTCCAGGAGCTGAAATCGTGTTGTAGAGAGAATTCCCGGTGTACTGGAAGAGTACCGGCCAGAAACGAATTCTAGCCATGGGATGACATCCGTGCAATAAGAGAAATGTTCCTTCAGCATATGAGTGAAAGGTTGAATATGCCTGCGAAAATATATGAAAATTAGAAATTAAAGTTATAAAAAATCTTTTTTCTTGACCAATTTCTCATGTCAATTTTATGAACCGAACTTACTTGTAAAAACAGTACGTGCGAACAGTCTGTTGCTCACTCTTAGATTTTCCTGAGCAAGGTGCAGGAGTATATTGCTCCTTGATGCAAGGCACAAGCACGATATACTTGTAATTACTCATATACTTTCCCATCATTGGTAGCTGAAAAATTTCACCTGCTTTCGCTACCACCTCACTTAGAGTCTTCTTTTTGTCCGAATCCGCTGGTAAATCCACACTAAAAAATAAAGCATGAATACAGTTTAACGAACAAATACTATAAATTTAAAATATAATGTGTACTTGCTAAAAAGAAACCAATGGAAGCTTACCAAGCTACAACACTCCTTTCCGGTGGTATTTTCTTTTTTCCCCAAACAACTTTAGTATAAGTAATCTCATCAAAGATATCATCAATATTGTTAACAACAACTTTATCAGGTTCCTCTTGCGCTCTTCGTTTGACGGTTTGATTTATAGAGCTTTTGAAAGACCAAATTTCAACACGGTAGCCGTAAATTAATGCTTTTTCCACAACTCGTAAAAGATCTCTATCGCCAGAAAATAATATTAAAGTTCGATCAACTCTATCTTTCTCATTAATTATATCTTCAACTGCATCAGCCGTTAAGGATGCATCCGTTTCCTTTTCTTTCAAAGTCCATTTTGATCGCTGGAAAGTCTCAACCAAAACTTGCTTCCGTCTAATAGCTTCCCAAACTGGAAAAATTTCATAAAGTAAATTTACAAAACTTGCAACACCAAAATTTATGCAAGCTATTTAAAAAAAATTATCCCATGCATACATACCACTATCCAATGCTGGTGGTTCAGACCCATACAGTTTTCCAAATAATAATCCCCGATTTCCAATAGCCCTCGCAATTAGCTTTCCAATATCAATTCGACATGCAACATCCGGAATCCCATTTCGATAACCTTTCTTACGGCAGGAATGCTTCTTAGCACTTTCAAAAATATTAGAGTTGTCGATGTAGAGTAGAACGCTTGCAAACTCCAATGGATCCCAATTGTAGCCGTAGTTGACGCCATGTGGGTGATATGTTGGAGGTGAAGGTCTTACGGGTCTTGGTCCGTTCATTTTAACAAGGTTGAGGTGGAAGACGGTAGCTCATGTATAGTATCAAAATGGCAAGAAAACTCTTGTATTCGTTGATTGTTCAGGCATAGGTGCGGAGCTTTAATGCAAATAAAAAACCATTTATGTAATCATTTATTACTCATCCCCACTGTAGTTTAAATAGAATTACTGACGCTAGCAATTCTTTACGACCAGTTCAAATTCTAAAATATAGACGAAGAAAATTCTTGCTTGTCCCGACAAAATAAAAACTGTTTGAGCAAGGAAATTTCCGTTACTCAGTCAGACAATAAAACACAAAAGTTGCATATGCATGCAACGATCGCCGCTGGATGAGTGACAATGCCTCGAAAGGAGGTATCTATACCTAAAGTCCCTTACAAGTTACAACACAGATATGCTATGAGCACTCACCAAACAGTTGCCACGAATCAAAGAGCACATTGTTTCTCACTTTAGTAGGGTCAATGTTATACATATTAAGCTGCTGTAAGCCGTGGTCCAGCAAGCCGAGCTTGACCATTTAAAGGTATTTGTAACTTTTAGTGTTCCGAGAGAGAGAAAACGATGACTCAATCTTTTTAAACAGAGTTGACAACAACAGAATTTAATGTGCACTTTTCATATGAACAACGAATATACTTGTACGTTTTACTCGCTATATAGCATTACGTTACGAGTATTCTTCACACACAACATGAAAAATTGTGCTGACGGTGTGATGTAAGGATAACAATAAGATAAGAATGCTCCATGATCACAACAAAAATTTACGAGATTACAACGAAGAATATACACGTACACATGTGTGTTGTGTCGTGTGTGGAGAACTGAACAGATTTGTCAGGGGAAGTTTTGCACATATTGAACATATCGTAAAAAGAGAGACTTAGATAAAGATTTAAATGCAGAGATATATATTCTTTATGTACATTATATGCAAAAGCAGTCCTGACCTGACTTTATCTGACTCCTACGTTCTTGGCTTTGGTAATCGCAATATACCAATAGTATATTTCAAGGACTCTAGAATGAATAATTAACTTTTTGCATGAAAGAAAATTTGAAGTGCCGGGAAAAGTTTTAGGCATACAAGTATAATGCCGAACTAAATAGTAAAACTGTGCTCAATTCTCAATTATTAAATGTTTCCAGCTGTTTTCTTCTAACTTCTATTCTATTGCCGCCTCTAAATTGCAAACATACGCATGAGCTTACAGCGTGTCTAATTAAATTATGATTATGACTTCATTGACATAATTGAGTTTGACACTTTGGCATAATAACTTGCGTGACAGAGTTCAGTGGTTTCGCTGGATGTTATTTCCGAGTTTCATGACATGAAAAAAATTGAAAGTGATAAGGATTGCAGATATGCATGCAGAATATCTATTTGCCTTTGGTTTTTTATCGTGGTTGCATGGAAGTTGATGTTGAGAGCAAGATGCATATAAATATTAAATATATATTTTTGCCCTTACAAGTTCATAACAATAGACAAGGTGGTCACCGGATAATGGATGTGGCTACACAGAAACACAGAGTGCACATCCATTCTACAGTTTGTGGATTGAAATGAATTTCATCGCAGCAAATCTCTTTCGGGTATACACATAAGCATATTGGTGCGAATCGTGAAACTTTTAATCCAGGTTTAAGACCGCTCGGTACCAGTCGTAAGTCAGGCTTAAACCTGGATTAAAAGTTTCATGATTCACCCCATTATGCATAAGCCTATAGTGTGCAGTTTGGGTTGAGCGAAGTGAAATACATATTTTTATGATATGTGATCCACTATTATGAAATACAAATTTATGATGTCATTTTGCACCCGCTTGACTTTCAACTTTCCGCAATTGCATAGACACTCTCATGATACGTATGGTATATATGTAACGAGGTGAGCATTACAGCTTCAATTTACAAAACGCGATATGTATGTCAGCGTCAGCAAACATAAACATGCACAACTTTCCGCAATTCACTTGACGTCCGATAAAATGTATATTTTTCCTACTCCTCTTGCTCTCATGCAGTCATGCATACATTTGTAAACTCAAGGTCATGCAGAATACATAAAAGTCGGTATATGTATCTTGTGAATTTGCACACAGACAGAAAGATCTAAAAGAATATTAGAATAGAATTTCGAGCAAGTCGTTCGTTCGTATTAAGATATGAGTTTTAATGTGGATAATTATTTTTTTAAAGACACTTGAAAGAAACGACAAACGAGTATTATACAAGCCTACGAAGTATATCTCTCTCTTTTCATGCTTCATCCAAAGTTACAATGATGATTAGCATAAAGGAACTGTCGCATAATACAATACTAATCTAATGGTAATAATAATACCAGATGAAGTACGTAGTTAGAAGCTGAAACTTTCTTTGCAAATAAAAATTTGAGTAAAGCCACTTAAAATATGCCCCACACACTTAACGTTAAACAGAGTTCATGTTACGCAGAATTGCGTGTTAAGTCTGTCTGTCTATGCAAAATGTAAATAGGGTTTTCTACGTAGTTTTCTATCCGGTCATTTAATTTTAACTAACGATGACGAAGATTATTTATTTTATCAGGAAAATGCGAAAACCAAAATTTTAGCAGAATTTGTCTATTGTCACTGACTGGAACCAACTACACGTCCACACGGTATACATCATGAAAAAACACATGCATAAAATAGAATTGTACCTTTCAATTGAGGCTCTTTGATCGTTCCAGGTTGCAGGCCCCCCGAAGGAAGTTAGCGGATGATGGATGATAATGACGAGTGTTGTTATGAAGGCTCGCACGCAAATTAGTCCGATGTCAGTATTACACAAGGCGCACTTCTCACTCAATTAAATTTTGTTGAACTGAACAAAAGGTTAAATTAAGTAATTATAAATCTCATTTAATGTCTTTCTCCTAAATCGCGTGATAATCCGTGACACACGACGAGCACACTCCGCTTCACTTCTTGATTTTTGTTTAGGTCAAAATTTTAAAAACATAATGAAAATCGACAATGAAGTTTCCGATTATGAAAATGTTTTCTGTTTTTGTTTGTTTTTAAAAAATCATATGAATTTGTTTAGGTTCGTCCTACTCAGTCTGTTCTCAGGTTTGAAATGAGTGGTGGACGGTAATTAATTCCGTCTGCGACGTTTAACATCCTGCTCGGCAGTTATCTCAATTTTATTGAGCAGCTAACTCGTAAATGAGCAGAGATCCTCTCAGATCGAGATCGAGGTGGCTTGAGATTGAGATTTTTTACACGCACATGAGGAACTGTTGCATGAACTCGAGTCGATCTTGCACCAAAGTCCATTTCGAGCCATCAAAAATACGTATACGTATAACAAAGGATGTATGTATGCAATGTGATTGTGAGCAGAGCAGAGCACATATAAAGATCTTCACAATTTCACATGTACTTTTGTGAAAAGTGCAGAGGAGGTGCATATATAGCGTTATGTTACGTAATGTATCTCTACCCTCACATATCCTCTACTCTCTGTATTGTATTTTATCGTATGGGTCGCTCTGTGATTTTTGCTGTCGAGGGGCTATACGCATACGCTGTTACCAGTATTCATGGTGTTCTCTTCTCAACACACTTACTCATTTTTGATATTGTGATAACATTTTCACGGATGAAACATGAAGGGGCTAAAATTATGTGGAGAACGTTATGGATGCATGTTTCCATCCTGCCCAACTCGAGTTCGGTTGAGAGAGATGAGAGAACGAAAAGTTTCTCAAACAAAACGTTTGAAGCTCTATATTGAGGAAAGTGAGGAGAGGAGACGCAGTTGCATCGATGTGAGTCAACCAAAGCGCACTCACAAAAGTGGAAAGGGTTAAGTACCTAAATGCGCATACGTGAAGCTGAAGGATTGCGAGAACACAACAACATAAAACAGTGGTATATATATTCACATGAACTAATCCGATGATGACACGTAGTTTAGAAGCTTCTAGAATGTTTCAAGATACTTTGTTTGTGTGGCCACTGGATATGGTAGTATATGGTAAAGACTATGGGTCATTTCTTGAGAGTGAAATTTTGTTTTTTTGCCTAAATATAGAATATATATAATATCATATCATCACACTTTCGTGTCGTATTCCATCGAGGATATGAAAGAACTCGCACAATGCAACATACCGATATTAACTAAATCATGTCATTTTGAGTCATCTTCATTGGACCTTGTTGCATCCATAAAAATGTGTTATATGCCCTATCGAGTCGCCAACAAGTTCAACCTAATGATTTTCCAGACGACTCTTTCTCTGATCTGAAGTGTAAGAGCAGCTTTAGGTCAAATAGAAGCGTTTAAAATAATTTTCATGATGACTGCATGGATCATGCCGTCTTTGTTAGAGCAATTATGACAACATCCGCAATCTGTATTGATCTGGAGATAATGACGAAATTCAAAAGGTGTGGATATTTACTTTCGTGGATTCGCAATCAATATGAAGCACGTCGTTTGTAATACGCCTCCAACATGATTTGCACAGTCTCTGACGATAAAATATCTGCACAAAGAAAGATAAATCCCAAGCGTCAGTGTCAGAGGGAGAGTAGCTAATCAAACTGCGCTTTAGCCACCAGTGTGATTGCGTACGTTAATGAAACTGCAAAGCGGGTCGCTCTCTATTATCTTTCTTCGGTCGTTGACGTAGAGAGCTGCAAGGATGACGCTGTTTGTTACTGGAATCCTAAAATACGGACCCTTTCCATGAAATCAATCAAATAAAATTATGCTCTATTGGGCTTCTTTATATTTACGATGATTGCAAAATGTCCCTTTATAACTTCCCCTGAACCTAAACCATCATACGTGCATTTTGCAGATAGACTCTTGACTTTTTGCAATTTCCTAGGAAGATGATTTAATCATGAGCACACGCCTGTAAAATCCAGGCAAATTACTTGAGTAATGAAAATGAAGGTTGTAACGAAAAACTTTTCGTGAGTTCAATTTACTCTCGTGTGGTTGACGTATTGACAATATGGTACTTTCCATGTCAGTTATTATGTGGTTGCAAAATTTGCGTTTACACAGTGTACATATAAGGAAAGGAGCAGGTTAACTCATTTTTCGAAGGCTACAAAATCCATGATGAATCCTTTTTGCGAACTGGTGATTATTACAAAATCATGAAGTATATATTTTCCAGACATACTCACGATCAGTGTTTCAGTATCATCTGAGTAAATACTTTCAGTTTTATTGTTCAAATGTCTTTGTTGGAGGTTCATGTTCATCGAAACGATCTTGCACTTGTAATTTTGTAGTAACTGTGCGGTACAGGATCTAGGTTACACGGACCTAACCCTTGGGTGTATTAAAAATTTCGAGCAGTAAAGGTTTTTAGGTTGTGTAGCTCGTTTCAACGTCTGAAACGACCGTGTAGGAACATACAGTGCTTCTTTCATCCCATTCGGGACAACTGAAACATTTTTTTATTCTCTCATAAATTTCACCCGATCCGAAACAAAGTGCAATCATGCCCACGCCAACATTTCGTACTGCAGCCATAGCTGTCCAAGCCCAAGTTAAGCTAAAGCGGAACAGATTTGCGAACAAAGTTGAAGATCCCAACAATCCATACTCGAACCAATCTGAGACGGAAAGTGAGTCAGAAGATGAGGAAATCAAAGAAATATCTCCGAAACCTGACGAAGACGTGGAGCGAAGCAAGGAAAAGAAGCCATCCGCACTAAGAAGATATCGTGGAATGCTCCTAGCCGTCCTTTCCAGTCTTATATTCTCTTTGACAGCTTTGCTCGTGAAGAAGCTGGATGGGTTCAATCCCATCAGTATAGCATTGTGGAGATTTCAAGGTGCTCTCATTCCAGCCATCCCGATTCTCATCCATAAACGATTCTTTAGCAAAATTGGAGAAAAAGTATTTGATCGGGTTTGGCCTTGGAGCAATTTAAAGAACTTGGGAATGTTTGGACTCGTTATGGTAAAAGAATATAAAAATTCTTATAGTTCACCAATAAATCATGATGAAACACTATATTTATGTTAAACTTGTCACCGTTGTTTAAACAGCTAAGAAGCATACTAGCCTGCAATTCCTTATTGTTTCACTTCTTCTCACTCAAATACTTATCAATGGCAGATGCACTCACAATTGCTTCAAGCACGGTACAAAAAATCACCAATTTATAATTTTCTAGTCATGGCCATCACACAAGTTTCAATTGACCCATGTTCATGCAATTTTTAGCCCATCTTAGTAGCAATTCTCGCCAAAATATTCTTGAAAGAAAAGCTTGGAGTGATCACTTTAGTCGCATCCTTCTTCACGTTGATTGGAGTTGCGGCAATCACCCGGCCCCCGATGCTTACTGGAGCTAACAGTTTTGACACACAAACTCTGGTAAGCAAAGAAACATCGCTTTTTCTGTTAAGTAGATTCCCCCAATTGTTGTAGTATACGTTTATGTGGTAGTATGTTGAGCATTACATATAAACATACATTTTTAAAGAGATGAAAAAAAACTGTCGCACATGCACTTTTTCAGATTGGCTCAGCTCTTGCCTTAGGATGTATGATCCTAGCTTCAATTTCCTTCACCGTTCTTCGTTACATCAGGAAAGTTGATTATTCCATTACAACGCTCTTGTTTGGCATGTGGGGCTCCCTCGAGATGGTCGTTCTTGCAATTGTATTTCACGTGTTTAAAGCACCATCAGGTTTCAAAGAAATCGCTCTCATTTCAACCATGGCATTTCTAACTTTCCTCGGACAATGTGCCATTATTCTGGCCATGAAAGCAGAAAATGCAGGTAAATATATGCTAGGTGGTAGCTCACGGAGTCCGGATAGTATGGACAAAACTTCATGCAAATTTTAGCAACGCAACGCTAACTGGCTAATTAAAAACCTTTTTAACCGATTGTGTGTATCAATATAGGTCCTGTGTCACTGGTGAGGACGCTCGACGTTGTGTTCGCTCTCATATGGCAAGTTATTATTTTGCAATCCTTGCCAGATAAAATAAGGTAAGTCAAGAATTTATTAGATGACTAATTATTGCATATGCCCATAATATGCATGTAGGATGTTTGTTAGCTGAATAATTAAAAGTTCGCTGGAAATGGGACGTTCAATTCAGACTTAATTATTTATTTAAAAATAATATCTAGCCTCATTGGAGCAGCCATTGTGATGGTCGCTGTTGGAGTATGCGGCTTCAGAAAGTGGCTTCGAGGCCTACCTGTGGGACATCCTACACGAGCAAGGTTTAGGTATTTGATGATGTAGAAAATGAGGTCCGCCGATGACACACCTTTTTCTATTCACGTTGAAATACGTTAATTGTTCACACTTTGGAACTTCGCTGTTGGTTATATGTAGGCATGTATATGTTTGTGCTGTATAAATTTAGAAGGAGCACAGGTGTGTCCACACAAGTTTTTGCGGTTTACTTGTGCTATTTATAAGAGTTTGTAATTAATATATAACATAATTTCCTGTAAGTACAGATGCGATACTTTCTATGAATTAACGCAAATAAAGCTAATTATACATTTAAGTTGTAACCACTAACCTAACATACTCTCAGAATAATACATACATGGCTATGGTGTGGTAACTAAAAACTTGAAACTAGAATGAACCACTTGGTGACTTGGGAGAAATTCTACGAAATTGTTATGAAGAGAAACATAACATTATACGTGCGCACGGCATATGTATGTTATGCAATATTTAGGTTTCACATATTACCAAAGTCTCACATTTTCACAACAAAAGTTCAGGATGCTCTGGTAAAACATCTTTGAGTCCCTTTAACCCACGAATTTGCAACTTGGCACTGGCAACGAGACATGCGAAATCGACACTAGTCTCAACATCCAATCCTTTGTTCAGACAGTGCAGTACTGTTCCGTTGAAGGTATCTCCAGCACCTGTATACATTGTGTGCACATGCAGCAAAATAAAAAATATATATATTTCGTCTGTCTACAATTTGGCATTTTCAAGAAACTCGAGGAGAGTGAGTAATGGAAAACAATTTTACCCAATGAATCGACTACTTTGTCTGGCACGTAAGCTTTTTGGTGCTTGATATCAATATCTTGTGTGGATGAAGCAGTGGTGATGCAGTAGGAGGCTCCCTGATCTCCCCAAGGACACACTACAACAGTTCCTGGAATGACTTTCCCCGATATCATCCGTGCTGCATCTGTACTGTCCTTTGCACCAAGAGATCGGGCGTAGTCTTTCCCCACGAATACGACATCAGCTAATGGTAGCATCACGTCCGCATTCTCCATTTGTAACTCAAGCTGGGGAAAGCAATAAGAGAGTATATGGTTATTAACAGAGTTGAACAAATTGTGTTGGCAAATGGAAAATAAACAACATTTTTAAAGGGCAAACCTCTAAGCTCACTGGAAGGACAGCCCTTTTGTAGTTTGGGAAGTTCGAAGGTCGACTTGGGATTGTCTTGCAATTCTTTTGATTGTAGGCTCGAACATATTTCATCATGCGAGGTAACTCAAAATCGTTCCTTCCCTAAAATAAAATTATTCGGTGATTCGGTCACAGTTTTTGTAAGGGATGCTTGAATGTTGGAAAGCATATCTATACATTTTAAAGATTTTCGCTCATTTTTACTTCAAAATGCATCCATGAATAGTCCTTGAGATTAAGCTTCATGAAGTCATGTAAAGTCAACTCTGGAAGCTTTCCTTTCGCGTGGACAATCGTCCTTGAGCCGCTTTGTTGCGAGCATAGCACTACAGAAATCGGACCTGTTCCACAATCTATTATCGGGCAGTTGCTATGCTTGATGTTTAACGAGTTCATGTCATCTTGTAGAAATCTGCAGAAAAATCAGTTCAGCCTAGTCTAACCTTATATATATCAACTCAGATAAGAGAGTCACCTTGTTTGTTGCTATTTGTTTAATTTAATGAAGTTACCCTAAAGCCCTATCATTGGCTAAGGTTCCAAAACATTCCACCGGAGAACCCAAGCACGACAAAACGGTGGAACTGTTTGAAGCATTTCCTCCTCGCTCCCATGATTGTTCTGCGCATCTGCTCATGAAACAAGCAAATTAAGTATTAAGTATAAAACGCATTAGGACAACCAACTGTTAACCACGAAGGGGGCCTAAACAGTATTATTCATGCTTCAACTATATACCTTAGATCCGAGTCTTCAATGGGATATTCCGGCATAAAATTGATTATGTCAAGACAAACCAATCCTACCGTGCAAATCATGTTTGTCGATTATTTATAAGATGTAAGTAAGAGCACTTAACACGGCACACACCACACCATTAATTTTTCAGTATTTACTTCAATCGTGAATTGAACAAAATCAATATGTTAGAGGAGACTTTTTCCGCCACACACACACGGTGTCACCTTCGAAAATGTCTGCTGAATAAGTTGGCAGAATGAAAAATTTGCTTTTATATATATCACTCGGATTTTACTAGATATCATCTTTGATTACACCAGTCATTTTTCTTAAGTCACTTATCCATTTATGTATAACCCCAGCGATAACTAGCCAGTGCGTGTACTAGTTATAATCTCCCAATACCACTGGCACTTTGACCTTCGACTTTGGCGGAAGACGCATCGAATTCAACGGATACAAGTCATAGTGAGTGGAGTTATTTAAATCGCCATTTATATAGGTATATGTAAAGTAAAGGCGAATTAATGCTTAATTACAAGTGATCAATTTTATTATCAATATGCGTCTGCAGAAATGTCGGGTCACCGCCTCTAGTTTTGGCGATTCTCTTCCTTATCGTTAGTGTAAAATGTCTTGAGCAAAGCACAAATATCTTTAAGCGGAATTGCTATTCAGATAAAAAAGGTCAAGAGCGGATTCCAGCTCAACATATAAATATTGACTTGTCTTGTCCTTGTGGATAATTTGAATTCATGAGATGTGACATGAGTATGAACCAATTTATTTTGCAATAACAAGAAAATCAATTTTTACTTGCATTTTTAACTGATTTAAAGACTCCTTGCATGCTAGCATATGATTTTAGCATTTTAAGAAAATGCAAGGTGGTATCGAGTTTCGAGGTAGATTGTAAAATGTACACAAAGTCAAAAGTGAATTTCAATCATACACCAGCCCTGCCTGAATCATGTTTTATGTCAATTAAGTGGCTTCCTGTTTCTGAAATGCAGAAACTCCTATATATTTTTAGATTCCGTTCCCGTCATGAATAATAGCATAATCCAAGTATTTTGTTGAAAGTAAATGTGCATCAAGAATCCACACCATTCTCTGCTTATTATTTCACATTTTGAAAATAGTGAATGTCATAATAGGGGATGCGTCCAAACTCCGTCCTTCTGATTCTGCGTTCAACGCATTAGTGATAGAGTATGACCTAAGAAGTTATAAGACCGTATATGCCAAAGGATAATTTATTTTCGGCGACAAGACGAGGCAATTCTATCTTTTCTCGTTCTATAATGGTAAATGCGTAGCATTAAAGACTAGCCTGCATGTATTTATTATGCAAGAGCTTTTTGCTGATTATATGTTCCGCTTTTGTATTCTTTCGCAAGTTGTGTTGTGATGCAGGATAATGAACCAGGAGGGGACTGGAGAAAGCTATAAAGAAGTTCATGTAGTGGCTCACAACGTGAGCCATGAATAACACATTGAAACTCTCGTTCCTATCTAATGGAGTATGGACAATGAGCTGAAGAATGCAACAAGAGCGGAATAATAATTGGGGAGAGGAAATATTTAGATTGCAATTCAATAGCCGAATATGTATTTCCCTGCACATGACATGACACGGAAAATATAAAGGAACCATTTGTTTGCCACTACTATGTACATAAAATATTTCTCAGTCGAAGACGGATATTGTGCTTTTATTGCATTGAATATTATCTTTATATCATCCACCTGAATTGAATAGCTTATATAGAGCTTTGGTTCGCCAGTGCCTGGAGTGCCATAGAAAAGTATTTACAAAAAAGGCTTGTCTATAGCTCAAAACTGTGCTGAAAATCCAGAGCCAGAAATAGCCGTTTGGCAGTTCGTTACGTAAATATACTTTCCCTTCACAATAGACAGGTACTTAGATGAAATATTTTGTGCCACATTTCCACAATATCTACGCGAAAGCGAACATGCTTTTGTTTTTACATTTACATGCCATTATTTGATGATGCTATAGTCAGTACAGAAGTGGCACTATAGAGTTGAGTTTTAGAGAGCACAAGTGAAATGAGGATGGAGACAGTTAAGGGGAAACGTGTAGTAGAGTTTGCTTGTGTCTCTATATTTTCTATGAAGTGGGGAAAGTTTAAGTTGAAAGAATACTCGAGTACTCGCTTCTTTGAAAACTTTCCTTGTCTCTCTTGAAAGTTGGCAAGAGTAAACTGAAAATTGGACCCTTTTCACAGAACTGAGCTTCTACGGGCAATATCTATCAAGTGAACGTGAAGTGTGTACAATGTCTTTTTCCAGCTTTTCAAAAATTCAAAATAAGAGTAAGCAACAAGCATGCAGTTACATTCAACTTTTATATCGACTGGAAAACCAGTGGAATTAAAGTAACTTTGTTAGAAGGTCGAACATTCTGATATATGTTTGCATATATGGACTTTCTCGTATGTTTAAGTCGGGATATATGTATGCAATGCAACGTCAGTTTGCTTCAAATTGAACAGGTTGTTTCTCTACCTTTATTGAAATGAGAATCTTGTGTGACTCTGAAAAAGTGATAGAGAAGACGGGTAGAGCGACTAGCACACAGTATGCTACTAGGAGTAGATCGAGGAGAAAACAAGCACTTTTGTGTAAGCTGACGAATGGGGAAAGCAACTAGAGCTGAAGCTTTTTTCGTGAAAGTTCTTCTTTCACTTTTATGTATGCACGACGAGTTGAGTGGGAAATGTATATAAAGCTCCTCGACGAACATTTGTTCACGTTGAAAATCCTCCTCTCGTATTATATACACCATTGGTGAAAGTTGAGTTCCACTCTCTCTTCACGTCTTTGCAATGGACGGAAAGGAATAAATACACACACGTTTTCTCTTGCTTGCTCTGCCTTTCCTCGGATTATTAAAAAAAAGCAGAGGCAGGAAAATACTCGTTTTCAGTCTTCGCTCAGACTTTCCCCAATACACTCTAGAAGGACACACAGTTTTCCCCAAGTGACCCTGAAAATGATGTAGGCTGTGTAGCCTATTACACCGCAGTAGTGCTATCTGAAGAACGAAACATACATCTTCTATCCAACATACATTCATTATTTTAAATGTCTATCTACAATTCATTGTCCTCAAACGTGTGGAAACCAGAGACCTGAGTTATATTCCATTTTAGATCATTTATATTATTTTGTCTGCGTGTCACTAGTCTCTTCTCGGAGTGGAATTGAAATACAAAAGTACTCGCAGAAAAGTTTGCTGAACATTGAACATCCTTGTTTGCAGAGAGTACCTCAGAAACCTATACAATACAGACAGACATTACGATTTTGTTCCACACTCCTGTCTTCTCAAATCTCTGCAAAGCGAACAGGTAAATGAAATTATTATTTTTATCCTTTTTCAGTCAGACGCAATACAATAAAGTATGTCTATGTCTGTTTGTAGCTATGTACAGAGGTGCAGAGTCGTCTATATACTCTGCAATACTCTGCATAAGAGTATTAGCATGATTTAGGAGAAGCATGTTCCAAGGGCAAAAAAGCTTTTCTCTGAATTCTTCATTAGGAATTTGGTCTATAAAATTCAGTATTCTACCTCAACTTACCGGTCGATGTTAGTTATGACGTACTTATAAATTTTGATAAATTTCAAGAGTTTGTGAGGTTTCGTATGCTAGATTCTCACCAAAATGAAATAAATGTGAAATTTCTCGCTTTTCACGCTTTTCTAGCGTTCATTTCATACAATTCCAATGCACAATGCTGCACACGGTGGTCTCGCTGTGGCCAGGTAAAGTTAGGAAAACAGCGGCAATGAATCCTGCTCACAATAATAACACATGCACCCGTGCTCACACACTTCTCTTTCACAGTGAGTGTGGCGACTTGAGTGAATTTAATGTGCACAATTTGGAGAGAGCAACTTAATTTCAATTAAGCAACTTACTTGGTGAGTGACAGTTTAAACCTACAACTGATTCATTATAGGTTTTTCGTAGGCAAAATATAAATAGATGTAGTGTAGTAGGACAATTGTAAAAATGGGTGCAAAAACTGCAAGCGTGTGCACATATTTTGCACATGTTTTTCACATTTCACGCTTTTCACACTTCATGAACGATCTGACAGGCAATGGCACCTTTAAATTAAAACACAAGAGGAGATGAAGGGAAGTAGTAATTAGGCATTCTAGTGGGATAATGGTAAATGCACTTCAAAACTTGGTAATGTTTGTGACATTTCTCCCATGCCAGGATTCGATCGAATCGTCAACACATGCTGAAAGTGGAAAGTGCTAAGGGTTTTTGACTTTTGAGTGCTTGTATTTGTATTATTTACGCAGCTACGTATTGAATATATTCCATCGTGTTATAATTACACGACTTAGTGAATCGAGCAATTTTTACAACAAAGGAATGTCTTATATACTTGACTTAAGAATTTGTATATGGTAGATTTGGAATTTGGAACGCAAAAGCTTAAATATGAGTATTTCATTTTAGCTGAGAGTAGGATTGTTCCACAATGTCCTTAATTCCTTTAAATCCCCGGATTCGTAGCTTTTCGCTGGCAATCCTACATCCAAGGTCGACACTAGTCCCAACATCCATTCCCTTATGAAGGCAGTAGATTACTGTTGCATTAAATGTGTCCCCAGCACCTGTCAAAATATACACAAGCACAAGCAATTTTAGCTTAGCTTTTATCATTTCGCATAAAAAAGAAAGCAAATAGAATGCGAAAGTGATTCTGGATGTAGAATATTTTCCAGGAATGTATTCCGAATATTCTACATTACTTTTTCGTACTTTCCTTTTCGTATTTTTTCTAACAATACGTCCAATATATTATCTTTATCACGCGTATTCAAACTTGCTTAGGAAAATGCGCTGCGGAGGTCTGATATTGACATTGATGTGACATTTTTTTACAAGTTGGAGTATAGGAATGGATTATATAAGCTTTCATGCATAAGTTGGTTTCATAATGTGAAAGTGTACCCAGAGAATCGATAATTTTGGGAGGCACGTAGGCGCTTTGTTTCTTAACATCAACATCCTCGAGATTAGATCTTGCGATACAGTACGACGCTCCTTGATCACCCCAAGGGCACACTACGACAGTTCCTGGCTGAACCTTGCTGGAAATAATCTTGGCTGCTTCAGTGCTATCCTTGGCTCCTTGAAGCATTGCGAAATCCTTGCCTACGAGAACAATATCAGCGAACGGTAGCAGGCATGCCAAAGATTCTCGGTGTTTTTCTACCTGCGTGTAAGATATCTTGTCATATAAACTTGGCTTCTTGGTGGTGGTATGCAGTATTGAGTTGAGATTTATTGGAAAGAAATGTGGCCACCTCAATGCTGACTGGAATCTTAGCTTTTTTGTAATTAGGGATCAAATCATTTTCATACGACTCCTGAGAAGAGGACTTATTTTTTATGTTGAACTCTTTTATGTATGTTAGAATGCCTGGGAGTACAGTCTCATTTCTACCCTGAAACGGAGAAACAGAGAACAAACATAATTTTTTGCATGGAATTTGCCATTTTTATCTGGCTAGACTAAGACTAACCTCGAAATGTATCCACGAGTATTTAACAATGTCCAAGTTTGCTTGGAAATCCTGTAGGGATAATTCTGGAAGCATGCCTTTGGCATGAACGATAGTACGCGATCCAGTTTCTTCAGAACATATAACAACGGAAATAGGGCAATTTCCACATTTTATGACGGGACAGTTTGCGTGTTTTATTCCAAGAGAATCCATATCGTTCTGAAGGAATCTATAAATACGTAAAAGCATATCGATATCCTAAATATACAATGGATTTCATGAATCTAGTCGTAAGTAGGAATCGACAGTATTCGCATGAATTGATGATGATTCATACTGGAGGAGATTGTCATCGGCTAATGTTCCAAAGTATTCCACTGAAGCGCCTAGACAAGCTAGCACTGTTGCGTTGTTCGACGCATTTCCACCTCTTTCCCATGACTGTCTTGTACACCTGAAACATGGCGTAACAGAATCGTTAAGTTTCATTTTGAGGCGATTCAATTTAATTTCAATTTCAACATGAATTTTTCAACAAGTTTTGAAAGCATTTTTTATATTTTGCGCTGTGGATGTGAGATCCGCCTTAGTGTTGTAGAGTAGCACACAACCTTTGGTCAGAATCTTCCAAAGGGTATTTTGGCAGAAAACTGACAATGTCCACACAGGTTAGCCCAACAGTGGAAATCATTTTCAGCAACCAAATCGGTGTTAAGAAGCCAAAGGATGGAGGGAGAATGCACACAACGACAATTGTCCGGAGACTATAAACTCCCACCTGTTGTGTTCTGTTCTACTTCCTACGGTTGAGTCTTCTATAGGATACTTCTGAACGTAGTAGACATCGTCTGGACAGCAGTGTCCAGTCACTAGAAACATGTTTTAATGACTGACAGACTATTTTACACCGTTTCGCTTCTGTTGTCAAATGGCATGTGTTCAGTAATGTTTCTTGTTTGATTCTATTCAGTCAGTGTGGAGTTCTGCGGTGGAGAGGTTGTCTACACTATTCTCTGAGTTCTGCGTAGCCACACAATCAGCTCAAAGCTTCGTCCTTGGCATGCCAAAGAATATCACGAGGAGCAGCTTGACAAAGACAACGCAGTCATGAATGGGATAAACGAACCTACAGAAGCGTCTGCTTCTGCCTCCTCGAGTACTGCGAGTCCGTCGTGCGAAGTTGCTGGAGCGTCTTCAGTAAACGAGGACACCGATGAGGTTGTGCTAAGAATGAACTCTGTGGATCTTGCAGCGTTTGCAAACGATGGATATGAAATTCGATATTTGGACGAGAAAGTTGTAAGAATTAAAGTCTTTCTTTAAACTAGCAAACTACATGTTGTATCTAAAGACGTTGAGAGTTTTTGTCTGAATCTCGGTTTCGTTTGTTCTTTTCCTTTCAGGGTCGTGGGGTGTTTGCTACGAGAAAATTCTCAAAAGGAGATTTGGTGCTTGTTGATTCTCCCATTGTTACGTGCCAGTTCGCCTGGAATAAACAGTATAAGTACCGGGCGTGTGAGTATTGTTTAAGGTACTTCGAGCACGGCCATATTTCTGTGCTGGTGCTAAAAAACGGGATTACGATATCGTAAATTTTAAAAATTGGTATTTTAATTTAATAATTTATTCATGTAGAGCACTAGAAACTGCACAAGAGAACGGTCGAAGATTAACACAGAACCAAGAACTGGCGCTTCCTTTTACAGATTGTTGTGAAACCAAACCAGAGCTTCATGTAAAATGTGCAAGATGTCCGGTAAGGAAGCATATAAGTATATTGTGTGTTCCAGTTAAGTTAACTGTTGATACCTCATTCATGTTGTGTGACGATATTAATTGTTGTTTTTTAAATTTTAAATGAAGGCTGAATATTGTTCCGAAGAATGCAGAGCAAGGGCTTTTGAAGAGTATCATAAAATATTATGTTTTTGTGGGGAAGATCCACCAGAACCAATCCGTGTTTTAGACGAATATTGGAGGTACGACACTGCTACTAGTATTAATGTATTGTATACTATACACATCGTTTTATTTAGATGTTTGCATACAATATTATTTGTACTTAATTTCAGGAATATCCACTATCCACCAGAAACGGGAAATGTTTGGCTACTTGTAAAGCTTCTCGCAAGATTGCATTTAGATCAGACTAATTTGATAGCTAAAAGATTGAACGAAGTAAGTATATAGTTATATTGAAAATTGAAAATTTATAACAGAAGCGTTTATACGCATTTTTTACATTACATGCTTCTATCGTATAATTTTAAGTTCTGCCAGTCTACAAAAAGTGATGATGAAGAGTTAGCCCATAAATCTTTGGGAGAAGAATTTACAGTGCATATATACAATCTTCGGGAACTTGTTGCAAATGCAGTGACATATCCCAATGTGCAGCAGGTATTTCACAATACAATTTATTGATGCAATTTTGTTTTAAGATTTATGTTAATTTTTTTGCGATTTACCTTTGAAGTGGCTAACCCCGGAAGGATTTCTGAAGTTATTTGTCCTAATTGGTCGGAATGCACAGGGCGTTGGCACATCTTCCTTTGCCACGTATGTTGAAGGACTGGAGAAATTGGCTCTTCCAGAAGATGAAAAGAAGGCTTGCTTGGACCATATTGATACTATTTATGCTGTAATTGATTCCGGTAAATGCATTGATTTAAATTTGAAATGAGAAAATGCAACAATATTCAAACAATGTGCAGTGCAAAGGATAATATGATTATCCTTCTTCATTTGTATATGTGCAGTCGTCGGGCACTTTTTGGATAATGAAGGGGTAGCTTTGTATCCAATTCAAAGCTGGGTGAACCACTCGTGTGTGCCAAACTGCGAAGTTAAGTTTCCAAATAAGAATCACGTCGTTGGTTTAGTAGCCAGTAGGGATATTGATGTTGGAGAAGAAATAGAAATCAGTTATTTGGATTTGGCTGATATGCAGCGATCCCGCTATTCCAGGAACAAGTATTTGAAGTATGTTTACTCTATTTATTTAAATTCTTTTAAGAATGAAGAAACTACGTATGGTGTGTGTCTAATTCGTGTCACTTCTTCGCAGGGAACATTATCTGTTTGAGTGTCAGTGTCCAAAATGCATGGAACAAATTAATGATGAAGAAGTAACAACTGACGAGGATGATGAAGATATGAGCGGGGAAGAATGTGAAGAAGAAGAAGATGATGACATGAACGTTGTGAACGTTTAAAAGCTCCAAAAATTCTGACCAATCAAGTTTACCTGACTAAAGTTTTATTCACACTTGATAATCATTAATTGGAAATAAATGTGAAACGAGTTTGCCAAATTGTATAACAGGTATGTAATATTAATATGTATGCTTATAATTGTAACTTCTAATCGTGATCATCTTGGCTGTCATCATCGTCATCGTCAAAGTCGTCAAAATCGAAATCATCGGGAGGCAACTCTTCCTCCTCTTCATCTTCTTCCTCCTCCTCCTCTTCTTCAATCTTTTGTGCTGCCAAAATCATGGCATCAAACTCGTCACTGATTTGGGTATCCATTGTTGGCAGCTCAGGTTCTTCGCGTTTCAAATCTGCAATGATCGAGTCTTGGAATTTTAAAAATTCGAGGTACTCCTCGTTCAGCCGACGCTCCTGTTCAATTTCTTCCCGGTTAGTTTCCTCTGCGGTTTTCTAAATAATTTACCAAACCAATTACTTGCTAGAAGTATAGTACTGATTAATTTGCCCCAAACGCGACCAATTCCAGCTTTTAAAATGTTTGATGTCCATTTGCAAATACCGTAATCCTTGATTGCTGCCAGCTATAATTTACAGATTGAATTTTCTCTCCTCGTGCCTCCATCTCTTTCATCCACGATGTCATTCGGTTATCTTCCCTGTTCATAAGCTCTGTCATGACATAACCTTCGTTTGGCAATGGTCTCGCATAAAATCGCGGGAGCAAAAGTACCAGTAAAACTCCTTCAGAATCTGTTACAGCCAGATACTGGTTTTTTGAAGCGGAAGCAGCTATTTTCGGTGTTCCAATTCCTACATTTAAAAGATATAGCATCATCATCGCTATTCAAACGGTGAAACTTATTTTTACAACATTGAGACTAACCCGTAATCCTAACATTTGTTACGGGTTGAGTCATCACAGGTCCGTTACTCCGATCCATGAGGTCCCATATTGAAACGGACCCTTCTCTATTTCCTACATAAAATACGGCAGGCCTAGAATTTGACCTAGCGCAAAAATTCGGAACGAGTTATAAAATATTCTTCAAGGACAAAAACCGAGTATTTAACGGAAGGTTATGGAAAGCAAGCCATACCACATGGCACACCAGGGAAAAACATCAAAGCCTCCGCTAAGGAATATGGGATACTAGAAAATTTGGAAGATAAATGCGTACAAGTTTTTTTTGGATATGTTCATTTGTGTAGCCAGGCTTAGCCTTTTTAAAGCATAACTCACGGGACAAGCTTCCTTCCAGATTGATATCGTGCCACCTCCTACCACAAGCATTAATTCCGGGTAAAATGGACTCTTGGTTATACTTGTGATTGCTCCATGATGAAATGTTTGGAAGAAAATGTTGGTAACGGCTATTCAAGTATGAGAGAGCAAAATTAGAAAACTTAATGCAGACATTGAATGGATATAATGAAGTAGATAGGAAAACTTACATTTATTTCCGAAATCGGGATTCACGACGCCTTCTTTGTTTCTCAGCCTGTAAACACATTCATTAAATATTTACAATTAGGAACTTAAACTGTGACGTCTGGAGGGGATCAAATTATCTTAAAGCTAATAAACGAACCAGTCACTCAAACCAATTGATCCCATTTCAGTTCCAAAAAATATTGTAGTATTTGCATTAAGATTTTGGACCCATGCTCCTACTCGCTTTGGGACAGGGGCTGCTCCAACCCCATCCTCCAAATGTTCATCTGAAGAACCCGTCGATCTTTCTGCGGCAACGCTGATAGATGAAGCAATGTCATCCTTCGCTTCCTTTCCCGCAGGTCGCTTTTCACAAATACGAATCGTAGTTGCAAAAAGGGGTCCTCCGACATTGTCTTCCATTGTATACTTGAAATGATGTTTCCACTGATTGTTTTCAAGGTGAGCCCATTTGTTAACTTTGATGACGTCCTTAGTAGCATCCTCATCATCTTCGTCGGCTTGACCTGGCTTCTTTTGAGGTCGAATATCCCACAACCGCAAGGTTCCATCTCCAGCCACGCTCATAAATTGAACACTCCTCCCTCCAAGTGTGTTCTCGTAAACCATTCCATTCTTTCCCAATTCAATGTGAGGTGGAATCCATGCTACTGACGTTACTGCACGCTTATGACTCAAATCCAGATTAGAAAGTCCAGAAACAGGGATTAGTGGACAAGCAAGGGATTCCGCGGAGTCTTTGAGTTTGTCCAGGAATGACGGTCGCTTCGTTTTTGTATCTGTGGTCAGATTCCGTCGGTCCTGAATTTTTGCCCGTAATTCGAAGTATGTCCGTCCCAAATCCCAGAAAGCAATTTGGCCATTTGCACATCCTCCACATACAAGATGTGGGTCAGAAGGATTGATCATAAAACTAAACACGTCCGCTGGCGCGTCAAGCATTATCTGTAAAAAGATCGTCGATCTATCAATACCAAGCATTCCAGTATTTCCAGTGTTAAAGACATATCAGCACAGCATGATAAAAAATATTATAGAGTACTTGTGGATGTCCCGAGTCTCGCAAGTCCCAAAACAAAACGTAGTTGGGCTCCATCAAGGACTGAGAGTGGGCGTCGATCCTCCGTTCCCAGGTCAGATCGACAGCAGTCGCCATTACCACAACGTCTATATATGCGTTTCAATTCAAGATATTAGAAATCTGGAAAAGTAACATTCAACATGTAATAATGTATAATAAAAATTATGTTCCTATCTTTCACCTTCCAGAACCGGATGGAACATCATACAAGTCACGGTTCGCCCCTTGGAATGCTTAAAGTCTGAATACGTTTGGTATTCCTGGAGTAGCATGGACTCGGTGGAGAATTCCATTTCATGTCCTCGTTTGCATTTAAGGTTACGATAATCATCGTGTAGTAAATCAACCATTTCATTTTGTTGAAGTACTTTATCCAATCTGGGCATAATTCTCTTGACGAATTTTGCCATGCTCTTGGACCCCATAATATTTGCAACATTTGCATCAGTGATAGCTTGTGTTGAGTACTGAACCATTTTGTTCCTTTTAAAAGAAAATCCCGTTTGTGTCGAAGTGTCTTTCTTCTGAGGCATTACTTGGATAGCTCTATCCACCTCGACAGTTTGGACAAATGGGTACGTTTCAGGAGGCTCGGATTTGAAACATGCGTAGAAGTTTGGATTTCCAGCTCTGGGCGCGTCCTCGAACTTGCACTCGGATCCAAAGTGTTGTCGATATCGGTACGTTTGTACGGAGAGCTGCATTATAAAGGGCGTAGAATATCGTTTGAACGAAAAATAACAATACACCCACAACATATATGTCACACACCCAAAGTTAATAGCATACCAAGGGTCTGGAATCAATAACATTTTCCTCTTGAACTTCAATTTCGCTTCCATAACCTCGCCATTTACGTGGGGTCTTGGAAGCCATCTCATTCCATATTTGTTCTTGCTGCTTCTTCAAATCCAGTGCTACCTTTTTAACTTTAGAGGGATTCAAAACACTGTTGCGTGCTTCGATCGTCAGACAAATGAAATAGTCCTGCCCTGTTTCTTTACGCGGATCTGAGCCCAGGAGCATGGTTGCATCAGGATAATACTAGCACAATCATTCAGAAGACCAACAATGATAATGTTATAAAATATCAAGACTATTCATAGACATGTTATCGCATGGAAATTCTACCTTAACTGTATCATAGAAAGGGAAAAATTCAGACTGGTCCTCGTTCATGAAAATGTGCATTTTAACTTTCTTCCAACTGAGCCACTTGTGCACTGGATGCCCTGTCTGAAACATTTCTTCGTCATTGATCTCGAAAAATTGCTTCGTTTGTGGAGAAAGTGTTAATCCAACAACACCTTCTATTTGAGCCAATGTGTCCACTATAAATTAAAATTAAAATATGCAGTCGGAAGTACACTGTTTCTTTCACTGATATTTCCTCGTCAAGATTCATGATTACGATTAAAGTATAAGCATGCTTATAATTACAAACTAATTAATACTATGTAAAAATATAGTGAAAATCACATTTGTCTCTTATTACCCTCGGGCTGCTGTTCTTGCATCTTCCCCATAAAAAGCGTTTTTAATTCATCTTCTTCCTCCAGGCCCTGGAAAGACGAAGGTGCTTGTAAGATGCTGCATATGACATATTCGATTAACTCCCAAAATTAATATGAATGGAGACGATTAACAAAAAACATACTTGTTGGAATAAGTCCTCCCCTTCTTCTTCCTCCTCCTCCTCTTCGAAGTACATCTCGCTGGAATCAACTTTTTGAGCCTGTTGAGCTTCGGCTATGGCTGAAAGTTTGAAAATACGTCAGAACAGTTCCTACATATGTGCGGATATGCGATATGTGCAGCAATTCTATTCAACAACTCCAATAAAAAACTATTCAGAGACTTTATCGAACCTCTTTCAGCAAGTTCTAGTTCCCTCGCAATCCTCCTATCATTTATCAAAAACACAAGGGGTGACGAATTATACTTTATACGCCTTATCTATGAACGATGGCATAAAAATTGTAAAGAGTTGTTATCATTATTACGCTGCTTCGTCCTCTTCCTGCTCTTCTTCCTCGTCTTCATCTTCCTCGTCTATTTCAGATGAATGTATATACATGAAACATGAATACTTATGCTCATGATGACAAACTATTGATCAAACAAAGAAAACGAAGTTGTATGCAGTTCTATCTATTTACCTTCCTCCACTCCGTCGATGGCTGGATCACAAGGTTCATAATAGTAATCCCAGTCATCGTCAGCAGCATTAGCATCCCCATCTGCATCCGTTTCGTCAATTTCCTCGCCCTCATCGGCTTCACGGGGTTTTCCGGGGCGAACGCATGGATGAAATTCTGCACCCTCGCCTTCGTATTCTTCTTCCCCCTCGCCACAGTATTCATCATACTCTTGACTCTGGACTAATTGATCAATTGTTTGATATACATCGGCTGCTATGCGCTCAGTGTCTGGAAGAAGTTGTGCCGCCCCATCTCCCTCATCAAAATCTTCTTCTTCGTACGCGAATTCCTCATCCTCGACTTCGCCATATTCCTCTTCATCCTCTTCAGCGCCTACGTAAATACTCTTTTGCTGAACCTTTCTGCGCTTCCTGCGACACATGGGTGTGGGTGGAGTATGGTGTTGTGTTCCCCTTGGGGCGGTTGGAATATGCGAACTACGTGGTTGCTCTCCAGTGCCGGCAACATCTACGTAGGGGAAAAAGTCGTTACTTTCATTCCATATCTAAGTTCTCTACATGATAAAATTCACGTATTACATTGCATGGAAGACGCTTCTTCTTCTTCGTTTTCACCATCGTCCTCGCCACCCTCCAACGCTTCTTCCTCGTTGTCCTCAGGTACGTCATCTCCAGCAGGAATGGGAACTTCCTCTTCTGATCCGGCAGAGCTACGTCTGGGTTGAGTGTTCTCTGGAACCTCGGCGGGCGCTGTTCCTTCTTTCGCCGGTGAAGGATTTGTGTCAGATGAAGACATTTATGAGTTTCGTTGAGACAGAAGCGCTGTGCAGGTTTAAGACTGATGATGATGATTTTCAAATGGCTTAATCACTTTTTGACAGGAGGAAAAAATCCTTTTATGGCAAAAATCTTTTCTTGGAGTGGTGGACTATAAAAATGAAATTATCACGTCGCAAACCCTATAATCACTTCACAAATACCAAATGCACCCTGGATAGTCCTAGTCAAGCTGTCCTCCGTGGTTGGGGAGTTACAATACTCCAGGATTGGAGGCTTCGGTCATAGCAACTTATGGTGGCATTGCGTAGTGTGCAATAGTGTGGGTGCATGCTGTATTACACTATGGAAAATGTGCTGTACTTATGATCTTCGAAAGGAAGTCAGAAAGAAGTATTAGGATCTCATTTGATCTTCCAATAATGCCAATTCTTCTATCATCGTGAGCTCACGATCACGACCATGTTTTAAAACTGTCGACTCTTTCCAGTTATACTTATGGGCTTAGCTAATAGAACAAATCTTTGTGTTAAGAAAGTAATATATTTTTATTTTAAAACGTAACACAGAAGAGGGGAACAGCGATTTGATTACATTGTCAGAGTTTCGACTAAATCTGACAAAGCGCTAGCGTGCTTTGCAGACTTTTTCTTCGATTTTCTCAATTTTTTCATAATAGTTCTCTTTGATGCTACAAGTCCCAACTTCTTCTGTCCTTCTGGCGATATAGCTTCTGCGGGTTGAGCCTGCTTTTTCGATGACCTCTTAGACGCCAATGTACTGGTTGCATCTTCGTCCACAGCAAAAGATACGGACTTTTTCGCCAAACTTCTTGTTACACGTCTAGTCGGCTCTACCGCCTCGGTTTCCATTACTTCAGTTTCGCCTGCGCCATTATCTTCTTTTTCTTCCTCACCTGGATCCATTTCTACCTCATTATCAGGCACGAAATCTTCAAGTGAAAATGGTTTTGAAAGGGAGGTGACAATTGAAGTAGAAGTGGTAGTAGAATCCTGGACAGGTGGCTCCGTAAAGAATCGAATTGCTCCCCTATTGCGAATTGTTATAAATAAAAATTACTTACAATGCCTCATGGTTTTGCGATCATCTTCATGTAACATCTTCGATTAATACTTACGTATGCCAGTCGTGAATCAACTTTTGTTCTGCTGATGCAGTGTTGGGCACACCTCCTCTCTTCAACTGCCCGTATTTCATGGCAATATTTGCTAAAAATTCTTCACTGTCACTAAACGTGGGAATGCCGTATTGAAGCATCAATGTTGTCTTTGGTACCCTTTCTATAATCTTTTCAATTGTCATTGATTCATTTCCTGTCTCCTTTGAAAAGCAAATTCCAGGGGAGTCGATAAGCCGGAGTTTCGAATTCAGATGTACTACTTGCAGATTTCTGTTTGCAACATTTACAAAGTGAATGCATATAAGTTTGAGGTTAAATTGAGGAAAGAACATAAAATTTCGTTTCGAGAAGACTAGTGATTGCTTACCTTGTAATACCAGGTTTGGCTCCTACATTGCATGCTGCACATCTTTTCAGGGAATTAATTAAAGAGCTTTTGCCAACGTTAGGCATTCCAATTACACCGACAGTACTTCCACCTGCTTGTCCCCTTGCCCAAGTTCCCAAAAGTCCCATTAAATCCGAAATGCCAACTGTTTTCTTTGTTTCCATCAATTTCATTGTATCGTTCACGCTCGCAACTGCGCCCAAGTTATCCTTCTGCTTCTGTGTGTTTGCCTTAAACGGTAGCACAGCAGTATTTTCACTGAAACAAAAAAATAATTTTGATATGAATGTTATTTTACAATTATTATTATTATTATTAGCGTACAGCTTACGAATGATTATACGACCTCATTTCTAAACTTACGTCTGCTTAAGATACGCTATCCATTTCTGAAGATTCTCCGATGGAACTAAGTCGCATTTATTCAGAATTAACAAAAGTTTCTTATCAGTTTGAAGGCGAACTGCTTCTTCAGCTTCCTGACTTCTCGTGCCCAATGGATCTCTTGCATCCAAGACTTCGATTACCACATCTGAGTCGTTAATAACCTGTTATTAGAACAAAATAATTTTAAAATAATCGAGCCAAGAATACTTATTTTATCTAGACGATCATTAGCAATCTTTTAAAACTACATTACTGAAATTAAGGCATGTTTTAGTCTTTACTTCATACTTACTTGTTGAAACTGCCTGTAAAATGCTTTCAAACTCGCATCCCCCTGGCTTTTGGCCTGTTCAACTTTTTCGAACTGATATCCCCGTGCCTCAGCTTTCTTCAACAAATCTTCAAATGAAAACATTGCTTGCTGACCCCCAGACTTTTTTCCAGTATCCATATTATGCGGGGCCTGGGCTGCTGCTGCCTTCAAATCACGTTTTTCTGCCTTCAATTTTTCCTTCTTTTCTTTACGTTCCGCCTTGATTTCCTCCCTTTTTATAAGTTTCTCTTGCTTGATATTTTCTTTTGTAGCTGCTGCTTCAGCCAAAATCTTATCTTTAAATGGACAATCCCCTGGAACAATGATAATACGCTTTCCACCCTTTTTCTTATGCTTCTCGAGTTTCTGAATTTTCCGTAATTTCCGATTGTGCTCTTTAACCTTCTTCTCAATTTTATACCGCTTCTTTGCAGGCATACGCTTGGACTTTTTCTCTGAAAACACGAGCAAAAATGTATTTAATTAAACTAATCTCATTTATCATTCTCTCCCACTCCACAATAATGTACAACGTTGAACGTATATTCCATTTTAATGAGATCAAAAGCAATATAATTGATACTTTCTAATTGTACTTACTGAGCATTTGCTTAACCATTTTGAAGCAGGCGAATTAACTCACAAGGACACAGAGGTGAAACTTTTTCAAAACGTCTTTATTATTTCAGGTGCTTTTACCGTAAACAATTAAAATCACAATTAAAAATATTGACAAAATGTTTGACACACACACACACACGTGCACACGTGCTAAAAGCATCTAACTCAATAAAGCATGCATGCCCTATGCTAAACATTTCATCTTGGGCAACTTTCCGCTCACTCCATTTGCCCCAGACGACAGACATCGGGCTTCATATCTGCAATCTGCACTCTGCATTTGAAGCATTGGAGAAGAGCTTCAGTCAACTCCTTCAAATCGTGGTGGCTGCAACTTGGGAGTATAGTCGGTTGTATGTGCAATTACCAAGGCCTAGATTCAAGATTGATGAAATTTTTATGAGATTTACTAGAGTAATTTGATTTAATTTTACTTGTGACTGTGAATCAATTAATTAAATACTTTCATTCTATACCTGGAAGACCCTAGCTTGATTCTTGATGCAATCATTCGCCAACGAATGTCCTTTCGCATTGATTAATTCTTTGGACAAGCTTGAGCCTTGAAAGCAGTCATTTTGTAAAAGTGACCACTCCAGGTCCATTTCCTTTACATCCTGTTTTAAAATGGAGACACTTTAAAACATGAGATTACTTGCCAAATTACAAAGTATTCTAATAAATGTGGATTTATTTGTACCTTTCGTTTAATGAGAACATGCGGTGACTCACTGAAGCATGTGGAGACGATATGAGATCGATATAATGCATCATACATGTTATCAAATTCCTTCATCTCCGTGTTGAATTTGATGGCGAGCTCGTAACCTTGCTCGAATACTGTCTGATTGTCAGCGCTCTTAAAATCCAAAAGAAAAGATGGATTGATATTAAAACAACATCTACGACATTCGTGGAACCTGCGAATTCATTCCAGCGAAGGTATGCAAGAAAACGTCAGCGTTTGCTTACACTATCGAGAAAGAAGCGAAAATGAGCCCCAATTCGAGGAAGAAGGGTGAAATATGTATTCAGCAAGGGATGTTTTGCAGGACCAATCCAAGACACTATTAAGCGTCTAAGAAATCCATACTTTTCAAAAAGGGTCAATAGTTCGATGTACGCCAATCCAGGGGAAAAATCGCTAGAATTTATGACAATCACAGGGCAGGTACATCCAACAGCGAACTCTTCCACAATGGCTTGGTTCCATGATGGCGTGTCCAGAAATATCACATCCGCAGTTAAACCTAAGGATCTTTAATAAGTACCTTCCTGCAATTTGTCACGTCATACACTTCTCTTTATGCACGTATTCATAATTCAACTAACCGTCCCAACATTTCATAATTTTTAGATGTTTTCAGTTGATCCTCATGTATGCAGCATAATGACGAGTTGATAAGTTGACAAGAGTGTGCAAGGGAAGCTTTTGTAATTGGATTGGCCCAAATCGCTGCAACGCGTTTCCCCACCCAATCTGATTGAGTCTGTTGAAGTGTTTTACAATCATTTTGATATTGATAAAACTTGCAAATATGCAGGTGTATATTATGACATAACATGACTCATCATAAGGAGTGCACATACAAAAGTGCCCATTTTTACGGAGGTGCGGTTATTTATAAAGTGTTCTACCTGTAATGATTTCACTTCACTTGCAATCCAAAGGAGACTGAAAATATCGGATCTTATGTAGCTATCGAATGTAACCAAATCTCGACCTGTTAAGCTTTTCAAATTTGAATCAATTAAATAGCTTTACGGTTCAATAATCTCTACATTTAATGTAGAAATATGTAGTTTGCATGCATATGCATCAATCGTTGGAATGACTCATCAGCAGACCTCTGGAAGACTGTGCGGCCTACATCATAAGTTGGCTTTGTGCTTTGGCGATGTGCATGACGTCTTGGAACACATCTCGAAGCAGTAATAGCAATGGATTTCAGAAGTTTTAACATTCTAATCGGTCGTTTCTGAAAAAAATAATTCATATAAAAACAAAGACTTGATAAATACAAAGATTTAACATTCGTACAAGTTCTTACATCACAAGTACTCAATTCATATCCAAGATATTTCAATTTAATCTACGCATTCATTTTAAAAAATTTGGACAAACAAGTTTTGTCGCGTTGTCACTGTCAGTTTCCTGTTCAAATATTGAAGTTATCAAAATATATGAATCGTTGAATCGTCTGGAAATATTCGTCTGTACAACAAGCAAAAATGGGGGCGCAAACCAAACTAGGACAGGACGTATTTGATATTATGATAACATGAGTATCCATTGAGCACATGAATGACCACTATAATGCTTTGATAATCCAAAAAAGACAAAAAGAAAGGGTGCCATCTTTGCGTTAAGCCAGTATTGGCAGTCTCCGGGCAAATATTAACAACTAATAACACGTGAACATTCTTGTAACATTTTTGTAAGCGGACCATGACATGACACACTTAAAGGAAATTCGCACAAACATCGAAGTATCAGCATATTTAGTTATCTTTAGTATCATAAATGGTTTTCAGATTTAAAAGCAACCATTCCGACGTTGTCTACTCTAAACGAGTACATCTTACGATTAGTAACTTCAAATGATTCTGGTTTTCTTGTTATGCAAACCTGACACGATTACATGCAAACGTACAGAATCTCCACATTTAAATTATTTGCAAACTAAACGAATCTGTTATCAGAAAGAAACGAACAATTGAAAATTGAAATATCACAATACTTTTCTCATATATTGAAATTGTACCTCTTCGGATACTAACCACAGTATAAATATCCTAAAAATTAGTGGCAACAAATCAGTTTAACAAAATCATTTCACATTTTCGATCTGTAATACTATTAACACCCAGCAAAAAGGTAACCGTGTCGCAAATAATTTTAATTTATACACTTGAAACATTGAGTGGTGAGCAGTGTTACTTTCCCGAAAAATTTGTAATGCTGACCTGCAAGCTACAACCTTTTTGCACATTGCAAACCTTCAAGTAGTCTTTTAATGAATGATTTTCAGATGAAATATCTCATACTCCTGGTCCTATCATGTGTAAGTGTAGGTGCGGCAGATCTCACATCCTCTGGTAAGCACATATAATTTCCAAAATTCAGTATCACTCATCAAAATAAAAACCAACTGTTGAAAATATTACAATTTTTTGAACAGAACTTCCCCAAGAGGTGAATCTGCGACCACCTTTTGAGCAGATTTATGCATTGATTGATGTGGACGCGATCATGAGTGCTCTAAACGCGACTGATTTGAAAACTTGTGAAAGCTATAACAAAACCCGAGAATATCTGGATAGCGTAAAATTTGATACGATTCACAATTATATTTGGAATGATCCCGAATTTCTTGATGTAAGCTAATCACATAGATTGTAAACTACATTCGACTGGTTTAGTATAGTTACGTTCGCATTATACAGGTACTATCTTACATACTTGCATGCTATGCTATTCCAGGTTATCAAGTTTCTCTCGGAGTCGGGATTCCCGGAAATCTATGAGCTCGCAAATCAACTTTTCGAAATTCTCCAATTGTCATATCGTGTTGGAGCCAGTGGACCAACAACCTTCAAATTAGATTTCATCCCAATACATGGAAGCGACATTTGCAATGAAAAGGAACTTGGGAAATTGTTTGAAACTGCAGTCCCCGCAGAGGATGTCGCTGAACTTGCCCTTGAGCTAATGTATGCAGATCCGAGCGTTAAAGCTCTCATTGCTAAGCTATCTGAACCATCAAAAGCAGAATCCTACGGACGCATTAAAAACCTGCCTGAGATTCAAGAACTTATTCAGATGGCCCGTGATGATGGCGTAGAGATTGATGTACTTTTAACAGTAATCGAAGTGATGCTGGGATATAATTAGTAACAAATATTAAATTTAGTTTCATTTTGCAAATAAATAAGCTATTGAATCAAAATTACTCATATGGCAAAAGATAATTTAAAAACCTACATTTATTTAGTTACAAAATATAATTCTAATCAGTAAGCATTATGTCGCAAATAGTCATTATTTGAATGTCCATTTGTAGCTTTACTAATAAAAGGCATGAATCCAATATCCAAGGTCTGACTTAAGTGTAATTTTTATTTGTCACATATTTTTTGGTTATATAAAACCTGCCAAGTTGAAAAATACATGCACGGGTAACATCAAATAACACTTTGACTTCTGATAAGAATAAATGTGACTCAACTGAACTGAACAACAGCACATATGGTCATAATCGTTAATGGGTGTGATTGACAATCACTCAAAAAGTTGGCAAATCATTTCGTTTGATCGGTTTTTGATAAAATTATCATGTAAAGATATCATTTTCGCAAAACACCAGCAGGGGACTGTGTTGCAGTAATACATATTATTACATATATAGCGTACATACGTTCATGTTAACTAACTCCTTTCGATTAACTGTACTTTGAATTCAAGGCCTGGGAAAAATCAATCGCGTCGCGTACCACTCATATTAAATGCGATAAGGCTTGAAATATCGATTGGCCAAAAGTCACACGTATTTCCATATTATCGACGCACACATTCTGTTTAGTGGGATATTTCCCAGTTGTACTGGAAATCGAGTTAGCATTTATACAAGCTTTCATTTCATTGCAGAAGTTCTTTGAGTACCCTTGTCACGATCAGTGCAATTGACAATGAAGTTATTAACGATTTTCCTCGCAATTTGCGTAGCCCACCAACACGCATTTGCCGCTTCAGAATTCGAGTTGAATGTGAAGGTATCCGTAGATCGGATCTTAAGACAAATTGATGTCGTTATCGCTGATCCCCCGCTTTGGAATAAGCTGCCAGATCTTATTGGAATGCTTCTCGAATGTCTGAGTCAAACCCAAGTACTCGAAGTAGTTGGAAACCAGCTACCTTCAAATATAAAGGAGTATCTGGAAAGCTTGGTTCCTGCAGAAGTGGCAAAACAGGTGGCATCAAGACTCAAGTCTAATGGCGCATTTCCACAACCCAGAAACCAGTCAGCTGCACTTCCGGACGACCTCAAGGAGGAGCTGAAGCTATTCATGGCAACTCCAAATTTCGAAACGCTTCACAATTATATTTGGAGCAACGTTGAATACCTTGATGTAAGTTACCGATTCTTTACATGCATATTCATCTTAAACAATATTCAATATTAGTTCATTAATAGAAAAGTTATTTAATATTTTGTATTCATTCTTGGTTCTATATATAGCTTATTGGATATTTTCACGGCGCTGGATACCCAGAAATTTACACATTAATCCAAGCGTTCTATGTAGATATGGGTCAGCCAGATCTCGCCGAGACAATTCCTGACGCACCACCTGCTCCGCCATCCCGCAGTCATCGTGCCAAGAGGAGCCTTGGAACTGGACCACACAAAAGCCATGGAATGTCCAGTTTTCCAATACAATTGAAGTCTCCTATCATATTAGCATGCGACATTGCGAAAATTATCGCAACACTTTCTGAATTCAAATTCCACAATGTTATTCAATTGGTCATCTTTACTCTCGAAGAAATCATAGGAAAACCTTCAACCCATGTTTTATTCATGAAACTGGGCGAATATCAGAAGGGCGAATTTTTCCACGGTTTGCTTGAGCTCCCTGAAATGCAAGAAGCATTTCCGCTGATGCATCGCATTCTACTTTCAAAAGTATCAATCACTGAACTCGACAAAATCCTTCAAGTCTTTACCGGATTGACTCTTGAAAACCTTGATTTGTTTAAATATTTTATCAATCTTTTCAATTACCTTGTGTGGAGCTACCCATTTCCTAATTAAAATAAGGATCATTGAATGGTCCGTTTAAAACGTTTAAGGTCATGTCAGTGTCTATGCTTATGCAGTTTGTTGCATTCTTCTTCATCTCTCTGGGTATTGAATTTATTTTGTGGTTCCAAATAAAAACCGTTTTAATCTAATTCACTCGCAGTAATATTCATTAACTTTTGTTTAGCGATAGTCATTCGTCATGCGTGAGATTACCATATATTTACAGCATCTACCATTTATATTAATTTACAACTGCATACTATGCGAGACAAAACGAGCATAATTACTGAATGATCAAAAACAATAACATATAATGTTTTAAATCTTCACATTTGCAAATTAAAATTATAATGATGTTTCGCATCGATTGATAAAAACATCATTTATTTCGACTTGGAGTTACACGTTTCAAGGTAAGATGTAGATACGAAATCCACTTGCATGAAATTATTAATTCTGTGTTTGCCGTAAAACAGCAAGATGTATTGAATGCATAACTAATCACCGCTGGAGTCTGGAATGGCCAATTGATATGGGTGCCTGAAATCCATCATTTCTCCAGTTTAAAAGGCAAAAATATGTCCACGGCTCTGAATGAATTTTCGGCGAAGTCCTCCAGTGGACTACATCTATTGCTCGAAGTCTCATAATAACTTTTGCATTATATGGAAATGAATTGTGGTTGTGACGTTGCGAGTTGTATTCAATGAATTGCACATGGAAAAATTTAAGAATACTATTTTTACAATTTATTTTATAATTCTAATCAATAATCATTAAGCCCCACTCGTTTTAAGTTTTTCGGTCTAATTTTGTGGCGTGAATGAGCAGCATGTATAGCTAATAGCTTGACTTGATTGTAGTTTTTATTTGTCACTTATTTCTCGGTTCTAGTTTCCCTTTCTCCATGCTCGAAGAATACATAACATCAAATAACAAACGTAACACATATAACTTGATAAGAATGAACATAATGTGCCCGAACACCGAACACTATTTCGCCATCAGTGTTATAATGAGCATGAGTGACTGTGACTGTCAATCAAAAGGTTGACACATCATACCGTTGTGATTTCTTGATAAAGATTACATTCAATCTCAAGCAAACCACTTGGGCACCACTGAAAGCACATAGATACATACGTACATGTTAACTACGTTTTATTAACTTTAAATTGATTTTCAGACTTGGGAATGGGGAAAATCAATCATGAAACATGGATAATAAGTATATATGATAGGAAATATGCAGGACTTGTCATATCGATTATGCATAAGTCGTTTTAATTATCCGCTTGTCGAACCATTCTTCGCTTTAGCGGAATATTATCCATTTTACTTTAAATCGAGGTGGCATTTGGACCAGAATTAACAAGTTTTCATTTCATTGAACAAGTCCATTGAATCTCCTTCGCAATCACTGCAATGGCGACAATGAAGTTATTGACAATTTTCCTCGCAGTTTGCGTAGCTAACCAATACGCATTTGCGTCTGAAGTAACCTTGAAGCCATCCGTGGATCGGATATTGGCGAAAATTGAAGACATTATCGCCAATAGGCCAGATTGGACTCAGCTTCCAGGCCTTATAGATAGAGTTTTAAAATGTCTAAGTACAACCCAAGTACTCGAGGTCGATGGAAACCAGCTACCTTCAAATATAAAGGAGTACCTTGAAAACTTGACACCGGCAGAAATGGCACAAGAGCTGGCATCAAGACTCAGGTCTGATGGCGCAGTTCAACTCCCCAAAAATCAATCAGCTTCACTCCCGGACGACCTCAAGGAGGAGTTGAGGCTATTCATGGCAAATGAAAGCTTTGTTCCGATTCACAATTATATTTGGGACAATGCTGAATACCTTGACGTAAGCGGATGGTTGTTTAAATACACCTTGAACAATAATAAAGTTGTCTATTAATAGAAAGTTAACTAACATTTTGTATGATTATTGAACCTGTTTCTAGCTTATTGGATTTTTTTATGGAGCTGGATACCCAGAAATTTACACATTAATCCAAGCGTTCTATGTAGACATGGGTCAGCCAGATCTCGCCGCGACAATTCCTGACGCACCACCTGCTCCGCCATCCCGAAGTCATCGCGCGAAGAGGAGCACCGTAACTGAAGCTCATAACATTCATGGAATGACCAGCTTTCCAATAAAACTGAAGTCCCCTATCATAAAAGCATGCGTTCCGCAGGAATGGCTACAACTCCTCGCAGACTTTACGAAATACAACTTCGGTAGGGTCCTTGAGTTGATCCTCTTTGTAATACAAGAAATTATAGGCCAATCTGGAGCTCATGTTCTACTCATTAAACTGGGGGAATATCAGAAGGGGGAATTTTTCGATGGTTTACTTGAGCTCCCTCAAATGAAAATGGCATTCCCGCTGTTGCATGGTATAATACTTTCAAAAGTCTCAATAACTGAACTCAACAACATCCTGCTAAATTTAACCGGGTTCACGTTTGAGAACATTGATTTGTTTAAATACGTGCTCGATCTTGTCCAGTACCTAGTGTGGGGCTTGCCGTTTCCAGTCTAAGTGTGATTTTTGAATTTGAATGTGCCGTTTAAGGGCGTATAAATAGATGTCAGTATCCCAGGAAGTTTGTTGCATCCGTATATTGTATTTACATTTGTGATTGCAAATAAAGTCAGTTAATTCAATCATTGCGTTATTTTAAGCATACTCAACTCATAGTAGAGTGCTTGCGATCATATACCGTTTAAATTATATTTAAATCTCGAAATTCGACTACGAAGGTGATACCAGCACATATGGTCATCGGAAGGAATAAAATATTTATAATGTTTCAAATCTTCGAATTCGGAAATGCGACGATATGTTTCATATCGATGGATAAACCCATTTGATTTGGACTTGCCGTTTCACATTTCATTCAAGGTCAGGCAAAATACATAAAGGGAGTGCCACTCCCTCTCCCTCACGATTCACGAAAGTGAAAACATGTTATCGTACTATTCAGGCAAATGTGCAACTTATGCGAACGTTATGTTCAAGGTTATGGAATATATGATACGATGCGATATATTTATTCGATAACGCTTGTGTCTTCGAGCAAAGCGAGATACTTAAAATAAGGAATGTCGAATGTCACCGCCCAACCTTCAAGGTTACACGGAGAATCAGATAGGAAATACCCGTATGAAATTTCCAAATTATCAAATATTTCGCCACATTAATAAGGTGAACTTATTATCTCATTGATTGACTAAAACAAACCTTACACCATCTCCGATATCTCTACACATAACTTTACCAATGAGTCCCACCCATTTCCCAAATTACACCATGCACAATTCAATTTAACTCTCAATCAATGTCACGCTTGACACTTCTGTGATTTTATAATGAAATATAATGAGACTCCATATACTTAAAAATGTATCGATTTATTTGATAGGTATGCCAATATTTCACACTTTCTCAGGTAATTAGTAATACATGAATCGAATAAAATGATTTTTCAATAATTCCAATAAATTCACACCATCTGGTCTGATCCGAGGATACGACTGAAGATAAGTGTAGAACCACTCAACTTTTGATTAGATAAAACAACGAACCAATCGATCGATGTAGAAATTAATGTAGCATATACTGTCGAGATTAAATTTCTATGATGCTTCGTAACTAACTTTGGAGACACTTCCAACTCATGAGTAGCTGGAATGAAAGTAGAAATATAGGCTTGCATTTATCTTGAAGGATCGAAAGTGGACCTGCTTGATAATCCACTGAAGGAAAGCAAGAACAAAACTCTGTGGGACTTTTAGCGGAATTTTAAGGTATTATTGCTGGATAGCATCTTGCTCATCATCCTCCGACTATAATACCTAAAAGTATAGAATTTTAATTGATTTATTGGGTTTATTTATTTGGACCAGATGAATGTCAGATCTGTACTAACCGTCACCATCTTGGTGGCGGTAATGTTCGGTGGCATTACATACGCCATGAAACCAAGCCCAAGTGAGTTGACTTTGATAGTTATAATGGATATTATTAATAATTTTGATTTTGAGTTACGTGTTTAATTGTTTTCAATTAGGAAGACCAACAGATTTTGACGTGACAGTACCACTTGGTAAAATTAGTGCAAAAGTCAAGGAGTTCCAGGCTAAATTCGATTTCCCAAACACAGTGGCATTCATCCTGGAAGTTGCCATCCGGTGTGTGTTGCCGTCAATTTCGTTAGCCTCTAAAAGCTTGGACTTTACCCCAGCGAAAACGCTTATCGAAGCAGAGGCTCTACTCATCGATTTGCAGCTCAAAAATATGACACTCTCTCTTCCATTGCCTTCCGCGTACGACTTTGGAGAGTATTGTCAAACTGAAAATTTCAAAGTCATACATTATCACGTTTGGCAAGGTGAAGAAGGCGAACAGGACAACGACAACTTACAGTTACCAGACGTGAGTTAATATATGTGACTTCTATTATCAATTTGCGAAGTTATGAGCGTATGAAAATATACAAATATTGAATTTTGTTTTCAGCTCGTAAATTTCCTGTTCAGATTCGGTGTCAAAAACATATACACTGGCATAGAAGCTCTTTATAGTAGCAACGGATGTCCACAAGAATTAATTAATACACTCCCAAAAGAACCCACCGGACATCCCAGCCAAGGGAGCAAGAGCAAGCAACGGCAACAATCCAGTCGCCGACAATTTCCAAATACCATCCCAAGAAGTAATTTTATCCAAGAAGATGCTATTGCAAAATGCGATTTGGCTGGTATAATCGACATTCTTGGGAAGTTACCTGGAACCGGTTTGGTCGAGCTAGTTAACCTCATCACAACCGTCATCGACCAGAGGAATAATGCACCAGAACTACATTTCTTGGTGGGTAAAATCGAAGAACCTGTTAAAGGTAAAGCTTTTAGAGATCTTCATCTACTGCCACCTGTTAAGGATCTACTTGATCGATTTCATGAAGACTTGATCAAAAACCCAACGTGGAAGCTCGTATTTAATTTCATTAAGACGCAAATCGGATTGGATTTTTTCAAAAATAACATTATAGATACATTGATTTCCCTTATGGAGTTCTTCGTTTGGGGAACAATCTTTCCAGCTCCAATCCAATAAATTTATTCTCTTTCAATGAACGCCTATTACATGTTTTGCAGCAAGCGTAATTAATTGCATACATCCTAAAATGTGTATATTATATTCATTCAATTTTATTTACTGTGGATAATAAACGATGCCTTGCGAGATTGAAACGGAAACTATGTATTTTACAGCCCTTTGAAACTAAATCACCCCTGAGATTTAGGCTGTGACTTAAAGATATCAGCAAATTGAAAGTGAAAGTTGGAAGTAAATTCCATCGATAGAATATATTATTTAATCGATCCTTGAACGAATGAATCAACAATCAACCCCCATTACATTTTTACAAATCTTTCGCATATATAATTTAAGCCATACAATAAGAATGCATGTTATATAACATCAAATCGAATGAAATCGTATCTGCAAAATAGTCTTTATTTAATGATAACGATAAGGAATTAGCATTGACAAAAATAATTGATATACCGATCTTGTCATTTTGCAAAAAAATATGTCGTAAATGAATGTGAAAATGGTATTTAGCTTTTTATTTGTGAGTGTTTGGCAATCACAAAAGGATCATGTAAAAAGCCCAAAGATAGTCATTGTGCCAGTGTGCATCCTATATGGCTATCAAAATCGAACCACGAATCGAAGTCCATCAATGTTTGCGTACTTTGGAATCATGTTCACTTTATTGATTATATGCAGTACTATATATAATATGATGTTCCAAAACTAAAGTACTTAACGGTTGTGAATATTATTGATTGTGTCAAAAACTGTCCAATAATTGATGGGAAATAATATGACTTAGGTAAATACACGTTACGTAGGAATGTATATGCGTATATGAATATATTATATATCATATTACACAACAACAACATCTGCCTCAAATGTCCTCTTCGAACCAAGAGCTTTTGGGTTTAAAGATCACTATCAGAGTATCACGATCATGACAGCTCCTTATCTTTCCCTTTCCAATAACATGAATCGATGATTATGAATACTGCAGAAAGAGTGAAGTCGATTATCTCCGACGAATGAATATTTGCACTTTCGGTCATCAATGGTATGCACCTGCTAAATTAGTAACTAAAATTACTGCGCATACACAAATCGAGCAACGTAATCGCAACAGGCACGCCCAGGGCATTGGTGATTTCAAGATCTATCCGTTTACAGAAAGAATTCTGTCAACACTCCGACACTCCCCTTACACTGGAACTGGACCATAAGCAATAAAAATTCTGGTAAAGGGGGAAACCTTCTAGCCTAGCGAATATTCAAATACACTTTGAGATATGCTAAAATATCTATGCATCTTCCTTCAAATTCTGCAAACATTAAACGTGAAAATTGCAATTTAATTTCCACCTTTTAGACATGAAGATGAACATCCGATTGATTCCGATATGCGCAGCCGGGCTACTATTACTGGCGTTTCTGGGTGGAACTACCCACGCTGCTAAAAGTATGAGACGTTAATACCATCATCGTCAATATCATCATTAATATATATTTTTCTTACTCTGAATTTTTAACCCCGTTATTCAGTACTGTAGTCCGAATTACTATTTGATATTTTTCTGTATAGGACGACCCGGAACGCTTGATCTAAAAACACCACTTGACAAAATTCAAGCAAGATTGATATCATTTATTGAAAATTTCGACTTGAACGGATTTCTCTATACAATCCTCCAAATTGCAGTCGATTGCTTGCCGGCCAACGGGGGTTCAGGCACTGGCTCATCGAAAACGTATGTAGCAACCCTGACCGAACTCAAGGAACAACTACGACAAATGAATATATCCAGCCAGGAACCAAAGGGAATTACGATACCAAGCTTGAAAGACTACTGCTCACGCGATGGTTTCAAGGAAATTCACGATTTTGTCTGGGTTGACGACCACGAAAATAAACAAATGGAAGATGTAAGGAAGGATGACTTTTTTCTAACTATTCAAGCTTGCTACGTGCTTTAAATTTGTTCATCATAACATATTATTCTATTTTTTAGCTTGTGAACTTCTTCTGTGCCTTTGGATATCCTAATGCATTTGAAAATGTAAAAACATTTTACGAGGAAAATGAATGTACGCCTGCCTTGATCGATACACTTCCGTCAGGGCCCTGTAAACCACTTGTTCGAAATAGAGTACCAAAGTCTTCCCACAATACCAACCTCCGGGAGGTATTACTGACATCCCAGAAGAGCAACCCTTTTGCGAATCCTTTAGCTGAATGCAACCTTGTACGCATCATTATAGACATGATAAAAGTCGAAGGAAGTATTGATCTCCTTAACTTACTGCTAACACTCCTACAAGAATTCGAAACCAGAGCCGCTCTCCAGTTTATGGTCGGGAAGATACAAGAGCCTATTAAAGGGAGAACATTCCGGGCACTGCGACTTAAGGAACCGTTCAGGATGCTCCTCAATGATATAAACGAGGCAATTATTAGCATTCCAATAGTTCAAATGATGATTATTCCGGCTGTGGAACAGTTGTTAGGATTAGACCTAACCAATACCAGTCTAGTCGAGGTCGTTGTGAGTTTGCTAGAGCTTGTACTCTGGCGAACCACGGACGCTGTGCCCATTTTTGTTCCCCCCGCGGCTCCCACTACAATGGAACCATTTTAATCCTAGAAGCTGACACGAGCCTTTCACTGATTCGAATGCTAATGCGTTACATAATGCTAATTGAAATACACATAGTGTACTCCAAAGTATGTATTCTGTAATTATAAAAATAAAATGTTGTGATGTGTGTAATAATCCACTACCAGTTCCATAAGAGTCAACTGAGAGTCATATCATATTTCAATTGCCAAAATCAAGCATTGGTCGGATCTACGATCATTTGTTAAAATTTGATCATTTTATATTTTCGATATTTCGATGAGATCATCAAATTTTTAAAAAGGAAGTTGCACCATCGTTTATGTAATAAGATTTTTAGAATTCAAGCACATGTGTAAATGGTCCATTAGTTTCCATTTTCAAGATCTGCCTGGCTCCATAAACTCCACACTCTACATTCCCATTTCTGTCTCTGACAGTTTTAATATTTTTCAACTCAGTCACGAACGCCTGAAACAGCTCACACCCCAAGTCTTTTGAAACAAGTCCATGATACTGGACAGTGGTTCCTTTTAGTTTTCCACCCAGCGTAGCCTGCGGAATTACAAGGATGTCATAATCACAGTCGAGAACGGACTTTCTACGAACATCAGCAGACCCTCCTTTCCCATCAGAGAGTGGAACGTCCGGCTCGCATAACTTCACACTGGTGATAGATTTTACTGGAAAAACAATGTCAAAGATTGAGTATACAATTTTGAAGAGGAAATTAAATGGAAACTTGAAGAATTAAAAGACTTGACTAACCAATGGAGGAAATGCGATCCGGTGACACTCCTTGGAGAAAGCAGACAAATACTACCATTCCCTTTCCTATTGAGACTGGAGTGTCATCAGTGTCAAATTTCAAGTCTGCTTGAAGACACTGCTGAATCACAACTTTGCAGATTTTATTCCCACTGGAGGAGGAGCTTGAAGTATCTGCAGTAGATGAGGAACTGGAGCTCGGAGGTTTGCTCATCGTGAATTAAACGAAATTTATTTCCTGCGTTTTGCGTTAAAAATACGTGCAATGAATCAATTTAAATTTTACTTTGTCCACTAGAAGTCGTTCACATATACAATTGGTGCTTGTGTGAACTTTATATAGAATTATAGAATATGGATAGTAATAGGGGCCTCGATTCTGTTTTAATTTAATTAATCGTGAAATGAAATCTATCTATTTTGTCTCATGAAATTTATTATGTGCACAGAATGTTGAATGTTGAATGTAGGTAGACTCACTTGAACCGTGAGGGTCTGAGGGTAAATGAGTTTTGCTGACGAATGGAATTGTGTAAAATCTACGATAATTAAATAACGTGATAAACGCATAACTTACCTTCTAATTGTGAAGATTGTTGTGTTTTCACTAGTTCAGTTGGTCAGCGGTGTTTGGTAGATTAGTTGAGCTTCAAGCTTGTCAATTGTCAACTGTGTAGTTTTGTTTCTACTTGCCTTTAACGGACGGCAGGACTTGCCTGCTTTGGGTTTCCTGGCGTAAGGACACCTTTGCCCGAGAATAATAATTATAATTCTATCTAATCACACCCGTTTTCCAAAAATAATTTGAGAACTTTAGTAATGTTTATGTTGTGGTATCGGTGAATGGAGAGAATGCATGGAAAATGTGAAAACACTGTGCACGCGCTATGTTTTGGGCACTTATTGGCACATGTTTCGGTGTGAAGTGTGATCGAAACAGTGTGCTTGCATAATGTGCAGGTTCATGTGAGTGATATAGCGTGTTTGTGACTTTGTGAGATGTGCAAAATACTCAATAACATAACATAACCAGCCAACTTAATTACTATTTAGAATTTAATATGTATTTTAATCAAATGATTACATGAGTAATACATGTAAATGTTTGTTAATTGTATCGTTAAGCCGAGACGAGTATGGAGTATAGTGTGGCACTGTGTTGGGATATATATCCTCGCTCGGAAAAGGCATTGCATAAATGTACTGGAGCATGATGTGGAGTACGAGATGAGTAAGTATGATATAACTGACTGAAAAGTTTAAAAAAAACAATATTCATTTTCATCATGTGTGAAAGTCTATTCAACAAGCTAGGAGCAAAAACGATGTAAGAAGAGCAATGCAAGCCGATGGAGTTGGGCTTCATTCAATATCTAACGATTCTAACGTGCGTATATGCCAACCAGCGAAGGAGGAAACCGGTTGGAGTGAGGATCACTGCTTTCAGTCGTGCATTGGCAGCCAATGCAACCGTACAAGTGCAACCTGCAACTTCGATCTTTTAAAACAGAGTATGAAAAATCATATATTAAGCGTTTGCCTACATTGTCCACCACGAATCAATTCAATTTCCTGGTCAGTATACATAGTAGATTAAAGTTGCATAATATTTAATCTCCCAAAATCTACGGACACGTATATACCTCAATCTGGTCGCTACACACATTCGCAGTCATCTTTGGATAGTGAAATATAATCGGCATAATTGTGCGTGAAAGTTAGCATGAAGTAAAGTTTTCGCATGCGACGGCAAACGTTAAGATCCAAAGAAAAAGTTTTCAGCCGTAACGGTCGATTTCTAGTAAACTTTCATTTCAATTCTTCTGGTTCTCCTGAGAAAGGGTTCGATAAAAGTAGTTACGATTACGAATAGGCAAAATGGATTCATTGGCGTAAGACGAAGGTGATATTTGTTTTGCACTTTACTGCATCTGTCTAAACGACTCGACAAAAAATTGATACACATAAAAATTGACTGCTGCGAGTGATCTTATAAGATAGATACACAGCAGAACGGGTGCAAATAAAAGCAATTTGTAAGGATGAAAGTGGGCACGATTATAGGAACTTTATGACGGAGTAAAAGTATCAATTTTGGGCAAATGCAGCCAAGTGATGCTGGAGTCAAAGCTGAAACGGAGGTACACTTGGCCGGTTGAGCTACTCGGAGTGATCGTGGAAGATGGTGAAGTTATAATTGGCACAGAAGAGCAAATATTTCCTAATGGCCAAATTAATGCCGACTTCATAAATCTCCAGCATCAGCAAAATCTCCATCTTCAAAGTAACTGTACAGATGTGTCCACCACTGCCAGTCAGAACAGTCGGATTGGTGTTGTGCCCAATCCTCCTCCAAAAGATAATGACGACGTACCTAGTGACGATGAGGATACTCCTGTCAGCTCACAAAATCTCGAGACCAACTCCAATTCCAGGTTATTCAAACATGTGCTCGGCTTCGAGGGGGCCAGTCTGGTGTCTTCTGCATTGCAAAGAAGCACTGATCCGAGTGAAAATTGCAGCATATTCTCACCCAGAATAATAAACATTGCTGGCTCCCACGGAAGAACTCAAGTGGATCACAGTTTCTGCACGTGTAAAAGTACAAATAAACACAGTGGTGGCGGTGGTGGTATTAATAATGAATGTTCAGCTTGGAGCAGTGTCGGTAATAATAATAACAATGGAGCTAATAATTCCACAAGTCCAATCACCCAATGTGATCTCGAAGAGAATTCGTGCATCTATAATGAAGTCCTTCAAGTCCAAGTGTCTAGTCTTTATCCTGTCACAGAGGAGGATGTTTTTACACCTGCACCAAATCCGGAGCAGATTGGTAGCCAGAAAGGCTCAGGTAAGGGTCATAAAGGAGTGTATCCCATTTGTATAATTAATTTTTACGACAATTTAATCCTGATTTAGAAGAAGTCTTACATGACAGGATTTGCTTTAATGCTTGGTTTAGTAAAGCCGTACAGCAGGTATATTTTCATGTAGTTGTAAGGTATTGATTGTGTGATAGATTCGAAAGAAAGGAAACAAGGTTTATCTTGGGGCAATGTGATACGTGAAAGTAAGAAATTCTTTAGGTTTTTACGTTTCTTCGAAGACCGTGCATAGCGGTCTTAAAGAATCCATCAAGGGACACAAGTTTAATTTACCATCTCCACCAATAGTTCGTTGGTGACAATGTCTGCAACTTGTTTAACCACGTTGTACTTTTTCACCACTTCAAACGTAAATGCCCCTAGCTTGCATGTATTCCGGTTATAATTTGTGGATGGATGCGCTCGACATTCGTGATAAAATGTACTACAGAATGCAATGTACTTTACAAATATGAGACGGTGATTGCTATATTGCTAACACTAACGTACCTGCTTCTTCAAAGCTTTCAGAATTGTTCTGTGGTTTTTGGAATTTTTAAATAGATTTCAGACTTTTGTATCCAGCCACTTTTATACTAACAAGAATGCTGCCGTACCAATCACAAAGTCACAAATATGCCGGAGGGTTTGTAGAAACTAAGAATTTTTTTGACATTTTTGGTTTGGGTATGAATAACGCAAGTGAAAGGTACAAATGTGAACATGACGATCCTGAAATACTTTTGTTTCACCGATAACTCGCTTTGTTGCATGTTTGCCCGTAAAATTCTTTGTTCGCACAAAAATGCCCATAAAAAGTATGGACGATGATGATACGTTCTAGTACTAGGGAAAGATAACTTTGGATTTTTCTCTCGGACGATAATAAACAAAGTAGGAAGAGAGGAATCTTTTACTATTGTTGTACTTTTTTGTGGTTTTCCTCCTTCCAAACTTCCGTTCTCATAAACTTATGGTTCCCTTTATAGCCTGAACAACAACAGTAACTGAAACAGTTTCACTAACCATTTCCTATATCATGTCATATCACATTAGATCAACAAAAAAGTACTACCAGAAAACTGAGAATAAATGTGTCTTGTTTGCTGGTGCACAATGCTTCTATGCAATGCACAATTGCTACAAAAAATCATCCCTGCTGAAAATGCACATATATATTTGTTACTGCAGAAAAGGAAGATCTACAACAATCCTTGCTTCAGTCAGACAAGAACAAGAATAATGGATCCGACAGAGCGACTAAAGCAACAACAATAATATATTATTGGCATCAATATAGCCACAGCGTTGCGTTACACAATATAATAGCAAATGATCATGGTGATGGCGCACACAAAACTATTCCAGCGTCCAGCCAGTGAAAGAAAAAGGCGAGGTGAAGTTGTCAAATGGTTTCGCAGCTCAGCCTAAACTCAGGTCATATCGAGAGCCAAGAAAAGCAAACACTTTTCTCCGCTTTCTTTATTTTCAAAGAAAACTTTCTCCGCTTTGTGCAGATGCGTTATATCTCCGGTGCATAACTCTAATATACGACACACACCGCACATTTTATCATTACGCTTTCTAACTTGACTTACTTTCACCAAGCCATGTGAACTACATATATATACTATTCCTATACTAAAGATAGTGTGCTCCTCTGTATCGCTCGGAGAAAGCAGATTCGCGTAAACTGCCATGCTTTATTTGTCTCTTCTTTGGATTCTTCTTCTTAGTTTTCTGCGTAAACCCGGCCACTGAAAGAAGGAAGGTATTGTTTCAGCTTTGAAAATGTTGTTATTGCTGAGCACACAGTGGTTTCATAAATAACGACACCAATATAACTATTATATCAAGGTAAATATGCTTCTAAAGCGTCTCTCACTTTTGATCTGCTGTTAAGGAAAAGTGTGTTCGCGAAGAGATCTCCACTTCCTTCGTTACATTATACATTTGCTTATGCATATGTATCTAGTTACACTGGCGTAAAGAATACGGAAATGATTTAAATTCACGAAAGGTTATTTGCATAAAGACGCCTCAAGTCATGAAGTGAAGAGATACGAGAGCAAAACTACCAAGTACCATAAGAATGCGTACTACATATATAAATGAGGAACAAATTACCTTAACCCAAAGTTTTTTAAGCAGACACACATTTCTTCTCCCTGAAACTGAAAAGTAACATCGCAAATATCGTATTCAACTTTTTTCTTGAAAGACGTTTTTGTGGTCTCGTTGCGCCTTATGACACACCATTCTGAATTCATCATGAATAGAAGCAGGGAACAGCACACCAAGGAGAGCGGCTTTCTATAACATGACAAACAAGAAATAGGGCAGATTTTCACGATATTTTCTAAAGCTGATGAGATAACTCCAGAGTGTTTACGTAGGAGCACACACACACAAAGCGGAGATAGAAGCGATTCCCTTCCAACAACCTTGCAAGGATTTACGCAAAATTGGGTTCTGCTCCTTTGCTTCCTGTTGTTGACGAGGAAAAAAAGATGCTACATAAGTATCATTGAAGCTAGCCTGCTTTTAAGGTATCCATATGAATTGCATACACTCACAAGTGCATTTTCCAAACCTTTCGCGTATGTGGTGTGGGTGGATCACTCATCCATGTGAAGAATTTAAACCAAATAAGTAGCATATGTGTGCACAAGCAAGCACATAAATAAACAACACAAGTAAATCATGTTGGACAAGTTTTAGGCTAGCGAAGCAGGCATGTTTTGATGGATTAATTGCTTGATGGTTCCGAAAGAAACATGGGAGAGCAAACCTAACTAATACAGGGTGTTTATCAGCCTCATTAAAGACTCGTTTGTTGGGAGTAAAATCATCTCAGACAGTCCAGAGTCCAGAGGAGAAGAGGCCAAAAGCCATACATTCACATGGCATAAAATGGACTTGACACACAAAAGCGGTGTGTGATGCTAGCTAAAAAGAAATGTCTGCCAAAGTGAAGTTTTAAGAGATAGGAGAAAACTTTCCGCATTTCCAACACTATCCATTTAGTTCTCAGGAGAGAGAGAGAAAAATCGCTCACAACTGAACTGAACTCGTTGTTTACGAGAGGAAAATTCCAGGCTTGAATTGAGAATCTCCTTTTTCACTTTAATTAAATTGTTGCCATTATGCATCACACTTCCCCTGCGTTTACTACATGACATCGTTGGGAATAGTATGCTGGCAGGGAAAGTACTTCGCATAATGAATGAACGAAGACCAGAAAAGGGAATTTGATAGGTGGGTGTTCAACAAATGAGAAGTTGATGGGATGGCTTCCATATAGTCATGGTATGTATGTATGCTCGGGTAATGATCAAAATGGCATTTCCTTTTGGCATCTCATTCTCTGTGCAATGCACTTTCCTCTGCTAATTGAAGGGAGGGAGGCATGTACAACAACGTGGAGAAAGGAACAAAAATACCCGCTCGCGAAATGAAAGTGATAGGAAAAGCCCCTGCAGCAAAAAATAGGTTAAGTACAAGACTACTAAAGTTACGTTCAAGGCTGGTAAAAATTGTCCGCCAAATTGTGACTTACATACTCTATATGCCCTGCGGTAGGCAAACCCATAACAAATGGAAATCCGACAAGCATAGACCGAGTATGTCACTCTGAGGTATTTATATTATGTTTGACTTTTTCCAGCTTAATGCAAGGTGCTTGTCAAACCAAATTTTCTCTTGCATGTCTTCCAAAAAAAGTTCAACGAATCTGAAAAGTACATATCATTAGTTAAAAGACTAATATTGCAAGAAGATTCTAGTTACAGTAGCAGCTAACAAAATAAGCATACCAAAAAGCTACTGCGTAGCTATCTTTTAAATGAGTCTCTAGATATTTCTACACTGTATCTCTAGTAAGATCCTTTTGCAAAAGCATGGATATAAAATGTACACAATCCTTCATTGATATATACTCTTTTATCTTTCCCCTATATCTTTGCAAAAAAGGTTCAGGAACCTTCCAGCCAATCCAGGACAAGTTCAACTTTCTCCGTAAAAAGAGCCGTGACTCTAGGAAGCGGAAGCAGGAGCAGGGAAGCTCGTCGTCATCAACCTCAACTCCTCTCGCTCGCCGAGGAGGTGTTGCGTCAACCTCCGCCTCCACCAAAACCACCATAAACAACGGTCACGCAGACTTTTGTCCTCATTCCAAAGTGTTCCAAGTGAAAAGCGTAAGTCCACCGGGGAAAAGTAGCGACTCGAGCAGTGTCGTAGTCATTAGCAAAGGGGAAATCAGGGATAACTACTACTGCAGCAGTAGCGGTGTGAGTGCCAGCAGCAACAACAACACTCCGAGTCATCACAGTAACCTAAGTAGTAGTCAAAACAGTCAAAGTGTAAGTCATTGTCCTCAATCCGAATCCGCGTCGACATCTGCCAAAAATAAAGTGGGAGCTAATTGCAACATCATCTCATCCCCGACCAAAGTGGGGGCTGCCGTTGTCTCCAGACTGAACAGTGGTAATGCGAATGCCACTTGTGGCAATGGGACTGCGCTCAGTGGAGGAAACTTGAATTGCAAGTCCCTTCATCCTGAGACGGAGGGGAAAATCCCGTCTGCAAATGGAACGGCGACGGGAGCGATGGCTCTTCAGGTGAACACGCCGAATGGGGATGTGAAGAAAGTGATTACCTTATGGCAAAATTATTATCCGGAGGGTCAGTGGGGATGGATCATTGTGTTTTGTGCACTCATCGTCCAGGCCATCAACCACGGATTCCAGTTGAGCTTCTCAACTTTCCTCCTGTCTGTTGATCAGAGATTTCGTGTGGGAGAACCTGCTTTGTTGGGTGAGTATACAACAAAAATGTTTCTCTGACCAATGAGGATATATATAGCGTTAATGCTCAAACAATGACCCAAGATAAATGATGATTATGATGATGCTATTTTGACAATTCTAACAATTAAGTTTAAGTCGCATCATTTTTGGAAAGCGATTTGTCCACGGGAATCAATATCAATCAATTACTTCCATTTGAGCATGAATTTCATTAAACTTTTTGTGACAATTGGTTACTTTTCCAATTGGGCATATGACTGTGACATGGGCGTTTTTATTTCCTTTTCGATAATGTGTAAATTGCCATCGATTGATAATTTGCTCGGCACATTTACCAAATTTTAAAAGGCTGCCATCATGAATGAGTAATAAGAAACAGATTTCCATTTATGTGCGTAATTGAGCAGAAATATCTACATTTAGAGAAACAGATGCTTGCTTCAAGGAGTATTCCAATTTCTTACCTGGTCAACTTGATATAGTCAAAGTGGTGCAGAGAGAGAGTATTTATGATCTGGTTTCTATTTAATGACTTCACATCAGCAGAATGCGACTTGCTCACTTTTGCCTCTGTCGATCGAACAGAGAGTAAGCATTTAAAGATTTTTGTACTTGTAAGTATGTACATGTTTTCATGATGATCTGTGGCGTGGTTCTAAAATCTACATTCGTTCTCCTTTTGGAGGCGGATCAAGCAGCAAAATTTACTGTCCCGGGTGGCTGGCTGCAAGAGTTGCATTATGAAACTTGGTATTTTGGGAGAGGTGACATGAAAGGACTTTTCCCTATCTTTCAACATGATAGCAAGTGTATATAATGCATGGCTTCATTATCATATTCATAACATCTTTTTGTTTTTTATTGAAAAATGTTTACATCCTTTTCCTATTCTAATGTATTTATGTGTAAGAGGTATCGTGTTAACTCATTTGCCAGTTCCTTTTGTTTGTATATTATGAATATTGTGATTGTCTGATTGATGATATTTCTGGTATTTTAGTTTCCAGTCTGAATAATATAGAAACTCGTGTAGTTCTCTCTTGTGAATGAAACTAACTTTGTCTTGTGTAAACTTATAGCCTTGAGCAGCAGGTATATATTGTTTCATTATCACCAGTGTTGTTTTTTCGGTGTTTCCACATAATAAATCGAATTCTTCCTGAGAATGTGTGTAGGATGTAGCAAAAGCCTCGAGGCACAAAACGAAGCTATTCGAGGAGCTGTAATTAATTATTTTGTTTCTTTTTCAAGCTGACACGATTGTGCTTACTGTTTTCATTGAAACTGAAATTCGAGTTTGTAAACTTTTATAATAGCTTGCGACTTTCAAAGTTAAAAGTTTCCTCTTTCAATCTATTCAAACGATGCGATGAGCAGCTAGAGAGAGGAATTGATTACTTGAGTTGTTGTAATCCGTGTGTTCATATATCGCCACCCTCCCTAAAAATCTCTTTGTATTCCGTATGCATTTGTTTTTTATGGAATTCCCCTTCACCTTCTTCTTCGCCTAGGCTAACGTTTCACATTCTTCTCGTTGTTTTGTGCTCATGTTGCCTTCTTCGGATTCCTTATTATTTACATTTTTCTTCTTGCTAATTATTGTCTGCAGATGTGTTCTAAACAACAACATGGTAATGCGATAAGAGCAATGTCATGTAGAACATGAGTAAATCAGCTTCTGCAATTAAAAATGGTCATCGGTCTCTGTCGCCTCTTCTCTCACTCAATTTATTACCTTGTCGTGGTGTGGCCAGTTTTTAAACGTAGATAAATTAGTGAATAATGGAGTTCACTTTGGGTATAGGTTTTGCATGATCATTTATTCAGGAAAGATCAGTAAACTTTATTGCCATTTGCACATTCCAATTTACTTGACTTGACCTTTTATTCCAAAGCACCACAATTTGATTAAGGATGTTTTTTGTTTGTTGGAACTTTAATGACAACACCTCACGCAAGGAACGCGTAAAATGTGTCATATTCCGAAGTATTTATAATGTCATGAATCAACTCTGTGAAAATAATGTACCTTGCACAAAATCCTACACGATCATTACTGAAGGTTTGGCGAGTAAAACCTTAGAATTTGTTTTTCAGTTTTACTTAAAAGGAAAAATCAAGCAGTCAATCGTCTAGACTGCTGCGTTCTTATAACCTTACAAATGTTGATGTAATATAGCATTTGTCACATTTTTTCAGAGTGTTCGACAACTGTGAGCATATATCGCTATTGAGAAGACAATATGTTTCAGTTTCATTGTTGCCGACACATGGCGGCACATATTGTCATCGTAGTGAAATGTTTTCTGCATGTGTATGCCGTTAGCAATAGACAATAAAAATATACGCAATAATTCTCGGATAATCCTTCTTGGCTGCTTGGTTTTTTGCCGATTGTGATACTAACGACAAAAGCGTATCGACGATATATATATTTGCAGTACCGTACCCCACGCAAAAAAACCGCTTGTCAAGGATATAGATAGATAGCTGTCAGTAAAATCATGTCACTTAATTAACGAGTCAGAAATATTTTTTTACGATAGCTCACGCAACACAAAACACATGTCCAAAGCGGCAAGTCGTCAAACTGTCCATGTTAACCTAATAATCCTTGTGTTGTGTGTAGGTGACTCTTTATCTTGCTTTGTTTTCCCTCGATCAGACATGAATTCTTCATTTTGTCCAATGTCATAAAAAACTCAAACACATCCGTATATGTGTGAGCAAGTAAACATCATGTATGAATCTACAAAACATATATATTATTTTGCTACAGAAGTAAACTAAGGATTCTCTTTTTTTGTTCCAACTGTCAAGATGGTTATCTTTGAGAATGGTCCTATTGTTTCCTGTCAGTGTCTTGAAATGTCATAAAAATGACTAGCTGTATTATCGGTTTTGTGACAAATGGTATACTTTTTTCTAAACAGTAAGTTTCACTGTGATTCAATGAACTCTTTTTTGATGATGTCGTGCCCTGTCTTCTTGTCTCCAATTCCACTCTGCATTCTGCATATACACTCTTTTCTACTTGAAGCCATTAGCAAGTTGCTCCTTATTGGGTTCTGCCATTTTCTGATGATCACCACCACCGTCACCGTCTGCATTGACCAAAAATCATTCCTCTGAGAGTGTTTATACGTTTTGCTACATTTATGTCGTGTGGTTGTGGGTGGTTTTTGTATCCTTGTTGCAGTTAAGAGAAAGAAGAGCAGTAGTTTTCAACGATCCGTGTAGAGTTCATTTGCCAAGAAACATGATATTATTGTCGTTAGTGAGTGGCTAAAGGAGAAGCGTTTGTTGGACGAACTTGAACCGGATTCAGTTCCAGTTCATAAAATTTTGTTGAAAAAAATCCTTTCAAGGAGAGGAGTGCACAATACGATGAAATTACATTTTCTGCAGGTTGAAGTACACACTCACAGCATCGTAAATGATACTTGGGCAGTACTTTATAGGAGCTGTATTGGTGAAATGAATTTAGGTAGCATTGCAGTGATATAAGACAATGGCTGCAGCAACGAGACAATAAATGCAATCTTGCTTGTAGTGCTACTACGCATTGTTTCCTTCCTTAGATTGGTCGTAACGGAAATGGGAAATGATGTGATTCTTTCCGTTTCAACTTGCAAATAACTTATATACTAACGATATGTTCTAAAAGTAAGTGGAAAGTGGAAGTTTGCACAACACGTATGACTATGTGTGGATACATTGTTTTCAAAAATTCATCGGGCAGTTATCAGAAAAAATACGGTCGATTTATTGCTCGTAAAATTGAAATTACTTTGAGAATGAAATACAATTTGGCTTTGTATTTCTAAAATAGTTATCCCTCAGTCAGTATTACTGGCAAGTAGGTAAGTGCTACACATAAGACAAAATCAAAAATCATACATAGTCAAATCGCACAAACTAAGCAAATATTAAATTTAAATAAAAGTCCTTTTGTGTATTTGATTAGCACAATTTGGATTGCATAATTTAATTTCAGCTTGGCCAGAACAGACACAACTTCGTTTAGTTTTCAGGGAAAAAACTTTTCATTTTCATTATTTGGTTTCTCTGTGTTAAAACTTCTGATTCTAAAAGGGTTTTTACCACGTGCAAGGACATTGACATAAAACTCCGCTCGCACATCTCCATCACACTCAATACTTTTTGTGTGGGAAGCAAGCATATATCCGTTTCAAAAGAAATTCCCTAAGGATTACTCTCCGACCTAGTCCTGAATCGGAATGACGGTTTTAATCTGCATACATAACACACAGCCCCTCTGTATATTTACACTTCTTTGCAATATTTACATTACTTGACCCACGTGGCTATGCGAGACCAACTTTTCCTGTCAACTTACAACGCATAAAAATGTATCTCCACTCTTTCGCTCGTCAGTTATGTAACACCGTATGGAAAAGTACGGAAATTGACTGATACAACATTTTGAGTACAATGCAGCAAAGGATATAAGGAATATGTGTGTACAATATATCCCACTTTCAGGAAAGAGTTTTGTTTCATTGTAAAAAAAACTGTTTGCTTCTTTTTCCTTCTCAGAATTTTTGTGCGAAAAAGCAGGACATGTTTTCAGATACAGATACATTTCACTAGAAAACGCTCATATCTATATCTTTCGCTGTGCAGAGAAATTTTCATGTTGTTATTTGTTAGTTTTGTTTCAAGTTTCATTCTCTCTCTCGAAACGTGTATGCACATGCATCAACTCCGTTTCAGAGGTCGTTCTCAGTGTAGCACTTTTTCAGGAGCGATATTCTCACTGGAAACTCTGTAATTTTATACAGATGTGCTACATTTCTGTCGCTGCCTCATATATTTCAAAATAGGATTGTACTTTTTTTATGTACTTCAGTCCTCAGATAATATTGTTCCACTACTCTGCTTCGAGAGAACAAGTGCAAAAATGAAGACGCAAGAGCGAAAGGATATATAAATGAAACTGCACGGGGGGAAATGGAACAGGAAAAGGCGCAAGCAGTGAAACAACATGGTTGTCGATGAAAATGATAATGATGATGATAATGATTCTAAAGATAGAGTTCCTTCCTTATTATTACTAACAGTCTTCATCATGAACTGAGAAAGTCAACTCTTGCTTTATGCATGTATGTATTCCAAATGAATGAATGAACACCCGAACATTTTGCAATATATATCCTCCTCCTCCTCCACATCCACCCGCAATCCGCTCTTGGCTTTTGCATATGGAACCATGTGAAGAGTTCGCGACGCGATGATGCAAGTTTGCTAAAACACAAAACACTTTTCTCTTTCGCTCACAGGAAGTTTATACATCCTCCTCAACTAGTGGGGAAAAATGTGTGAGTGGTATGGTGAATATGGTGTGTTTGTGTTTGATACTCGACATTTGCCTATTTAGTTTTGTGCGCGTCCCTCTTCCCGGTCCTTACGACTTTTGAGATAAGAAATTGCTGACAGACATGCTTCTCCTTCTCCTTCTTTACGTTGCAGAACCAGATATATATGGACAATATGCATGCCTAGCACGCGTACAAAAATTTCCCTTTCAGTGCAAAAAGTAAAAACCAGGAACTATGCAACATTGCAAATTGCAAGTAAGTAAGGAAGTTAATGCTGATGGCATAGAATTTTGCTGTTGGCTTCTCTCCTTCCTTTTCTTTATCATTATTTCTGTGAGCGTTATTTGTCTTGTCAAATGGCATTATGTACATATAGTATGTCTCCTCCGAAAAGGGAATTATGTTGGTGGCCACCTAACAAAATAATAAGCTAGGATGTAATAATTTCACTGTGGATATATATATACCCGTATGAACGCAGTGCATAATAATGATCATCAAAATAAGTGAACAATAAGGAAAGTTAAGTAAGTTTCATGAACTGAAGCGAGTAAGTGGTTAAAATATAGAATCTTCTGAAAGAGAAACAAGAAACAAGCACACATTTTAGGATCCTTCAGGTTTTTCTCTCGGTTCCGACTCTCTCACGCACAAAAGAGTATTATGCATAAATATGCACTGCAAAACTATGCTAAATTCTCCAGTAGAACTTTTCGGCATGTTCCTCTCTCTCTCTCTGTCTCTTTTGGTTGTCGTAAATAGTCTCATCACGACGGAGAGATAAGTAACCAACAAAGCATGACATGACATGTCCAAGATGATTTTCCCGACTTGTACTTGTCGTCGTTCACTCTTTCCTCCATCCTTCCTTCACTTTTCCTCTTTTTTGGTTTTTAAGTTGGATAATAAGCTCCGTAATAAAATAGTTGCAGTAGTAATAATAATAATGAAGATAAGGACCTACTTGTGTACTTCTCCGCAGTTAGGCAGCTATAGAGCGTTAGTGGCAGTAACAATGTTTGTCCTTTTACCAAAGAAAACTGCAATCGCTATTGACGTAGGTAATGTGTAATATGCTGAAGCTCGCTATTAAAAGAACAAACAAGCGATCCCATCATTATTGGCAGTACACAGAGCATACAAAACTTTGTCCAATAATTTTCAGGCCATTGACCAGAGACGTACTAACAAGGACTCGTGAATTTGTGATGATTTCATTAGTTATTGACTTGTCCATTAGGATGACGCGGTGATCATGAGTACTTATAGTGCTTTACTATGCATACTTTTGATACTTGGATGTCTCCGACCGTGAAACGAAGTCTTTCTTTGGGTTAGGACTTCGTGAATGACTTCAGATGCAAAAATATTTCCGCCTTATCATCATTGTCTTTTCGGGAATATTTGATGTGCGAAAGTTTCCTCTAATACAAACACTCATGTGTAAGCTTTTACATTGCAGAATTGGTAGCTTGATAGTCACACGTACAGCTTCCTCTGAAGATAAGTACGAGCATATACATTTGACCTGGAATGTCTATTCGATATATATCGTCGTGATTGTGTGGCGCGACTATTTTTTGTAACATGCTCTCCCATTCCCTATTCACAGTGACTGACCTCAGATATTTTAGATAGATGTATTTTCGTTAAGAAGAAGGAGACCTGCATAAGTACGTACTTTCCACTGCCACAGACGAGAAAGTATTATTCCACCCTCGCATCCCTCCCTCCTCCACTTAGAAGAACGGCTCTCCTTTTCAAAGCGTCAAAAGTTTTCATCTTAAATTATCGACTCATTTTTCTCTCTTCTCTATATGAGACCCTACGGGTATGAAAGTGAGCAAAGTAGTTAACATTATTCTAGGTTAGTTCCAGACTTCCAGATAAAACACGTAAGTATTATACGAAAGTCGATATGCCTATTCTCGTGGAACGGTGGGCGGGGCTCGGACACTTGAAAGGGACTGATATCAGATGACCCTCGGCAGGTTGCATCGTGTTTGCACTTTCTCCCTGGCGTTTCCATTACCAGCTTAACATAATTTACGTGCGTCTAGGAATCCATATTTTACAATTCGGTGTAAAGTTGATATAGACGCGTCCCTATGCATTTTCCCGATTTCAACATACATTCTTAAATACGTTTATGATGGTGATGATGTACAGATAAACCTATACAGAAATACTGATAGCGCAAATATAAGGCTAGACATATAGTTAGTTATAGCCTAGATCCTATTTCTAATAGAAAACAGCGAATCCAAATATCATCATTAGAAAACAAGGGGAAGAGCAAAGAAAGTCAAATGGGAGCGCTTCTTAGAAAAGAAAGTGAAAGAGTCGAAGACAGTACAAAGAATAGGTTCAAGCAAGTATCTCGCAAGAATATAGAGGCATCTTCTCACAGGCACCCGAGAGCGGCGGAATATTTATGACAAAATTATTGATACTCTCGAAAATCATAGAGAAACGGGGACACGGAGTAGTAAATCGACGGATAAAATAGAAATAAGTTTTTTAGAACTCTTTCCCTACTTTTTTTTCTTTCGACGAAGCTTTTTTTTGGTTTCCTCTTTGGTTTTACTTTTTCTCCAAGTTTCCACTTTTGATATACAATATATATCCTTACAAGAATTTTCTCTGTGTTGATGTTGGGGAGATGGGATACCTATCACATTCATGGAATGCACACGATATCACTAATAAATCAGAAAGGGGAGAGTGTGACGCAGAGTAGAGAAAAGGATAGAGAGAGTGTATATAATCTTCCATTATTCCCTGATCCCCATCGAATAATTTTTTCTTGCTGAATTTATGACTTTTGGTCAACTCGTATTTTTTTCTCTTTCTTCCATCCTCTACAATTCCGCTTTAATTGAATAAAATTTTTATATGGTAGAAAAAGATCCAATATACATTATCGTCGCCACCTTAAAGTTGCGTTGATGGGGTGGCAGAAAAAAGTAATGAATGAGGAGCCAGAGAAAATGTAGTGGATAGAATTTCAGGGGTCATTTATTGTTAACCTGTCTTTCGAAGAAATGGAAAGTGGTCATTTTACGGTGCACAGACAGGAACTGATGAAATGTGGGATTTTGTTCTGAATGCACTAATGCACCCTTCTTCTATATTTCTTCATTCAAGCTAATTCACTATTCAAGAATGCGAATGTAACTCAAGTTTCCTCTTGTGGCGACAGATATTCTTACAATCTGCGCAGTTCCAAGAAGTTTTTTAATGTTGTAGAGGCTAGTGTATTTTAGATAATGATCCATTCAGACTTTCAAAGTATGTTACTATTGCATTTGAACTGAGTTCAAGTTTTTCGTATATATGAAGGTATGTAAATATGAATTCGTATATAGCGTGTATGTACCTGAAGTTTGACAACTATCTCCTTTTCCTTGTGTCATTAATATGTATGAAACGTGAAAATACTTGGCGTTCCATGTTCCATGGCATTCCTCTGCTTTGCCACGGTGGTGTTGGTGTGCGATGCGAACGCTTGTCATATTCGCGAAGAGGTGGATTTTATTATGGATTATTAAGCGAAGAAAAACGCCTTCAGAGCCGGAGTAAGTCATCCATCGTCAACAGCCGTACAAGACACTCGACACTTTTGTCTCGATGATTAATTGGAAGTAATCAAGCTGAGTAAGAGACCTACCACCAATCACATGGTCCACGTCCACACGTACCAGTTCAGGAAGGAAATGATTTTCCATCCTCTCTCTCTCTTGTTCTTAGAGGTTTAATGTTACTGTCCGTGACATGCACTGCATAATTTGATGCTGTTAGGTTGCTTGTTGGTGAAGATGATTGAGGACGTATATATTCGGGAGAAGAGTTGTGGTTTGATTCTATACCACTTCGAGTATACGTATAGTTTTAGTTGATAGTCATTCAACCATTTTCATGTTTTTCGTGGTCTCTTGCTAATAGAGGGCTTCATTAATGGATGGATGAGGGCTATACAAGGAAGATAATAAAATTAGCAACCCTAAAAAATGAAGTTTCTCCCATTTTGTGTGAAAAGCATGGGAAAAGACTTTGGACAAGACATTTTTATGGATTGAGTTATAACTTTTACTTTGAGATCTTTAACCTTTTTCTTCCACCGCTGTGTCACCAAACTAAAGTGTTATTAAGTATTCGATGAAGATCTCCAGATTCACACATATACGTTCACGTTGCATAAATTATCTCTATAAAATTTCATACTAAGGAGCAAAAATTTGCACAGGTATATTATGAGTACGAGTACATTTCCTGGAGGAAATGGAACGGCCTATCCAGATTTTCACTCGATTGACTTAATGCTTTCAGAGTTTTTGGTGGATGGTGGATAGGACAATTACCTCGACTAGGTTATTCCGTAAAGCCTTTTTCGAAGTGTTATGTTATGTGGAGACGACATGACAAGCTATCTCATTTCCAGAGGAAGCATCAATTTTGTTTACTCAAGCGTCAACAGCACTTTCCCCAGCAGAAAATGATGGAGAGACTTGTGGTAAAAGTGCGAATTTATTTTCACTACTTTTGCTCAAAGGAATAATGGTAGAAGAAGCCCATTTATGCAAAAACGACCTGAATATGCGCGCGTTCTCTTTGTCGCTCCACTTTTATTATGATTCCCTGAAATAAGCAACTTTTTAAATGATAGCACTGGGACATTATCTCTCTTTGTGTATACATCTTCCCTACCACCACAATAGAACTATTAAACTGAGCAAAAAATTGCGGCAATAAAAGAGAGAAAGTTGTTCAGTTTATTATGGCTACGATGATGATCAAGGGGATTTCAAGTGTCTTTCCGCATCAGTTGTGACTGAAAGTATTCGGAAATGGTAAGATCATTAATAACACACCTCTCACCTTGTTTCTCGACAGCGCTTGGGAGTGTGGTGCTCTCACACCAAAAAGTGCAACTTTCTACGATTTCACAATATCCGTTAATTTCAATGAACGGATGAAACTGAGACGACGACACGATTCGAAACCACTTGATTGGCACGTCCTAATTTACTCTTTTTACTGTTACATAATGCATACTAAAGCAAGGCTTTCCTTTCTTCATAAGAAAATTCCATGCTTATTGCTGGATTCCTTCCATACTAAAGCACATAGCTACTTTCTGCTGTGATGTGACCTCAAAGAAGTGGCGACATCACAGTGTGAAAGCGCTCTTGGAAGTAGAGTATTTCTAACTTTAGAGGGAGTCATATAAAATTATAGAGAGTTTAGCACGTATGCTTCAATGAATGAAGGTCTTTGAAAATTCTCCATGCGTCGTGTGGTTGTAGGCCAGACTCAATAGAGTGGTGCTCATATCAAAGAATTTGATCTGAATTGGTTTTCTCAAATCTTTGTTCAAATCATACACTCCATGCTAGCAGGATAGTCTACACTGCTGCCTTTCAGTCAATAAGATAACCCTCTCGCACTTTTGTTAGTACTTATGCTACTATTCTGCTTACTCTTTTCTACCCAAATCTCGTTTGGTATTATTGCTTTTCGAACATACGACATAAAGATATTATAGGAACTTGGTTTAAGTTACCCCTTCGCCTGAATCTTGATTTGCGTACACATCAACAACGCCACAAGGCCTTTAGCAACATAAAAGGAAGGATTTAAAAATGCCATTCACGCACATTATTCACCAGACACTTTTCCTTCGAAAACTTGAGTAGCTTTTCGTCTCTCTTGTAGAGATGTTTAGTACCCTAACGGCATTTACATTCCATCATGATAATCAGTCTGACGGATGACGGACAGCATCTTCGTTCGTCTTCACTTCTCCTGCCACACGTTCATTAATTTTTTCTTGAAGGAATAATTACAACTTCCTCTCATCAACATATTAATCGCTCATATCCAAGGAATATATAGTCGGTTGTCTGAACAGGTATCAATCACTCGCCGCGTCATCGCATTATATAACAAAAGGCCATATTTCCGAAACGAATAGAATGATTGCTGGTGGCAGTATCGCTGTACCGCCCATTCATAATGGGGCTCTTTTAATGAAAATCGTAAATATATGCACATGTCTGATGGGCACAATAAGCGGTAGCTATTATAATTAAGACAAGAAGCCCGACTCACTTTGTTTGAATGTCTGAAAACGTTTTTGCATTCTACATTGCATATATATTCTTCTCCATTTGAGAACATCATAATAATACGTGCTAAAAGAAGTGCCAACAACAACCTTACGCTTCACATATGTTGTAGCTGTCATATTACTTCGGCGGTATGCCGGACTGGAACTCATTCATTAAAATCTGTGACAAGGCAAAGTCTTATTTATGATACCGATTTTAGTGGCAACAGCCAACCATACAGGCTCCAAATGAGATGAAATAGTCTTCTTCATCTCTCTGATCACGCAAGCAACTGGAAGATTTATTGCTGAATGTTTTGGTTAAACGTGGTGATGTAATATATGATGAATTAATAATACTGTATTTTCTCCTCATTTAGCCGGGTGATACAATATAACATGTATTCAAGATAATAGGAAGAATGGTAATCAAGTGAGACTTTGATTTGACAGTAAAAGATTTTTGGGGGATGGGCGAGGCTAATTAAAGAGAGAATGCGTATTTAAGCACAACTTTATCAGACTCAATCAGATAATACGTATCGCGATGCAAGATGCAAACCTGAAAACTGATACTTTGAAGATGTAATCAAATAAGTAACTTGAGATATACTCCCAAAAACAAGTATAAAGCGACAGCAAGTTGAAATGTGATATATGCTATGCTGCGTTTAGAAGTTTATTGAGACTAACTTAACGTCGAAGAAATTTTTTGAAGGAAGTTGGATCTACATAAGCATCTGCATAGGTAAGAAAATTCTTCATTTCGTAATGTTCGAAGAAGTTGTGTATAGTTGATTCCATGTGCGTATAAGCATGAAACATATCTGTTGCATACTTTAAACCTGGTAATAAGATGAGTAGACACATATGTTCTTAATTCACAAATCATGAAAAGTCAGTTGGGCTTGAAAGTACAATACTTGAACTGTGCACAAATATTTATGCCTTGGCTCATTTACGACGTAAGACAACAAAAAGCTGATGATCACTCTGATAAAGAGGGATTTGGTGATTTGCCTCCTTATTTGGGTGACATACCATAATCAGAATCAATTCCCATATTAGGGCTGGCATTTTGTAATATCTGTAGTCATCATTACTTCACTTCTGAAACTTGAAGCTATTTGTTTGTCTCGCCGAGGATTCAAACAGAGACAAGTCAGTAGGAAGGAGGAGAGCTCGGCTACTCATGCAGTGTGCGATTTTTTGATATGGGGAACAGGCAAACACAATAATATCCGCATCCCGATTTATAAACAAGCATACTTAAACTTATCGCCAAAAACCAAAATGTGAACAGAAACTTTTTTCATTTCACAAACGTATTTATTTCAACTCTCCAAAAAAAATCTTTAGCTGTGCATTGGCCAGCGTGTGTGTGTGTGCGTTTGACAGTTTGCCGCAAGAAACGAACGAAGGCAGATGTAAGGAAGGATTACATAAAGGATTTAGTTTTCAAAAAGTAGTACGAACGACTTACGAGAGTGCGTAAGGAAAGGACGAGAATCCGTAGTGTTTTTCTCATGCGTTCCACTGACGCGTGTAAATACTTTCATTTTGGCTTGTTGAGAAAAGCCTCCGTATTTCACGCACTTTTAAACGTTTTAAGTTGATGATAACGATGAAATGCTGCGCCACATGGGTTATACGACCATATTAAAAGGTCAAAAAGAAAAAAAGAATCTTTTTCACATCAACGAATGCCACTTGCCACTGCTGCTTTTTGGCGAACGAGTAGTGTAGCAAGAGCGTCTGCATACAACGAAACAATCAATGCTACGAAAATGTAATATATTCCCAGCTTTCATCCCATTTCTCTGACATAAATGATGAGATTGTGGTTTGAGCTTTTTGAAAATCCTTTTCAGCCTTTCGGTCACAGAGAGACACTCTCTCAGTTTTAGATTTTCTTAGGAAAATACTCCAGTCACATGGCGTATATATCCTTTACTTCCAAATTTTTACGCACTACTTGAATAAATGCGTGAATGACCCGGATTGGCCTCTCTGTCGGTATGCGAATACTCTTCTTTTTCATCTTGTCTGCTCGTAATGATAAGTACGTTTATATTTTATACATACACGCTGTCATAAAAGAATTTCCCTCTGGTTCATTTCCAATGAAGGGAAAAGCGGCCAGCAGCCCTTGTTCTTGGGAAACATTCTGAGCACATGTATGGAATTCCTACGAAAAGACAATGCAAACACGTGTGTTCCGCACTTTTGTGCGGAAGAATTTCCAAATCCTTTTTTCCAGACTTTTTAGGACAGCGAGCTCACCAAATGGACAGCCAACCACTGCGTGAGCTTCTTCCAGTATACGAAACTTTCCTTGATAACTTTTTTTTTCATGTAAGGGTTTTTCATTGTAATGCGTCCTCACGCTTACGCTCTTGTGCGTAAAACGTAATGACTCTCGAGTTTGGCTCTTGAAATGGCACTTGGCTCAAAATGGAAATGGATGGAAGGTTTATGTGCAAAAGTTTACTTAAAGTCTTGAAATTTTCTTTCCTTGTTTTCTCCGTCTCCTTGAGGCTCTCTTTCTCTCAGACTCAAGATGAGGACCAACAAAGTAGTATAAATGGGTATTTAAACAAAATATGAGTAGACTCATGCCTACTTTATTGTATGTATATTATCAGAAGAGAAAAAAAACAAAAGTAGCTTTTTGTGACTTGAGCTTTAAGTCTTCTTTCAAATGCACGCACGTTTAAACCGTCAGTATGGAATACAGGGCAAAATGCGTTCTCTCGTGAAAATGTAGTGTTTAGCTTACAGTGACAGTGAGTGTATAGTCTTGTTGGAGTGCAAACGAAGTTCACATTGCGTATGTTATTTATAGCTTGGGAAAGGGAGGCGGTGTGCGTAGCTCTGATAAGTGTGTATACGTGTGCAATGTATACACACATAAACAGAGTGATTCACACAGTTTTTTATATAAAAATTTTCTTTCATGGCGTTTTCTCTCTCTTGGTTTCTCTCTCTTGGTTTCTCTCTGACTCTGAGATTTGGTTGAAAGCTAAGAAAAAATACGGGCCATGCATATGATCTCATAATAATAACAATGCTTACATAGTACTCAACTGGCAAATAAATAAATTTTTTCTATATGATACACGCACTAATGCGTATACCTAGTTTTGGAAACTTTTGTGTGAAAGTGTATTACTCTAGTAAAAAATAATCTCTTGGAAGATTACAGATTTTTTGGGAGAAAAATGCAGAAGAGTTTCTTTCCCTTTTTTATGTTTAGAGCTTTTTTCTGCTCCTTTCTTTTGTTTGCCATCAGAAATGAAATATGTTTTGCGTAAAATGGTGGAAAAAGCGATTAACTGTAATTTATGTAGCACGCACAAGGGTTGTTTAGTGTAGAGGCTTGAAACATTTTTTTTTACTTTTTAACGAGGGCAATATACATACAAATCATGGATGTGAAAAAGTGTGCACTCACTCTGGTTTCCCATCAATTGGATACTTGTACTATTCAACATAACATATTTCACGAGTATTTAAACAACCAAACACTCAAACATTTAATGTTCCGTTCAGTTTCGTTTTCAAAGATATTTACGAAATTTTATGAGGAATAAATATATAAATTGGACCTGATTGACAGCATTTTCGGTGACTAGCCTGACCCCATTGTGACTACAATGGATGCGCATCATGCTTACTCAAACTAATTAAACCTTTTGAATTGTAATTACATTTGGTGTGGAACATATTACGTGTTGACGTTCCCGACATCAATCAAAAAGATAATATATCTAGTTTATTGTGTCACGCCCTGGTTTCTGTGAAAAATGAGATGAAAAGGGACGCTACTCCGAACTCTCGAAAATAATGTAGCGCTGGACTAGAGTTCTCTGGAAAGGAACGAACCGGTGTTTGATGTGCAATGGATGTACCAGGAATTTATAATCATGACATTTTAAAAGGGCCCAGTCCAACACTCGTTCTCATTGAACCGAATATATTGTTACCTACCTCACACATATGTAATACGTTTTATTAGAATTTGGTTCAATTCATATTAGGCATGCATCCAGAGCATTATGAAGTTGTTATTCTCATGTGCCCCTTTGGTGAGGCAATGAAATGGCGACAACACATAATCATCAGATCAAATCCGATGATGATACTTCTTCTTTCATGAGGAAACTTCTTGTCAAGACGATATGACGACGATGTCAACATTCCCAAAAGCACATATCTGCTTTTGCTCTCTGCTCATATCGAATGCAGTCATCGCATCAATAATGGTATCAGCTCAGCTCAGCTTGATCTCATGTCACAAGCTACAGACAGAAAATCCAATTCACAGAAAATATCCTTTGATATCAGACTATCAGACACGAGAAGAGCTTGTTTTGTGTACGTAAAAACCTACACGCCGCCTTTGGCTATATGCATTCTATTGCATGTGTGTAGAAAGATCGAGATAACTCTATGAATATTGATGTTCGGTTCGGCATATCAAAATCGAACGAACCTAGCACAACATCTGCTGGCTTATACCAATCTGAGAAACCTAAGTTCATCTATTCAAGTCACTGACTTCTTTTTTTCAGTGAAAATGCCACTGACTTTCTCGTAGTTTGACTATGAGGAAGCGAACTTCTCGCGATGATTTTGATTCGAACGAAGTGTCTTGTGCGATTGGAGGATTTAATGCGACGCACTTGCACGGTGACAGCTTGCATGAAGATGGTTTTAAGTCTTTGATGACCTGCCACATCCCCTCCCATATTTTCCCACAAAAGTTGACGAGGTCGTCGTCTAAACTGCCTACATTTATGAGATTGAGATATTAGGCATCTAGCCCATCGTCTTGTATAATTGTCAACAGCGCTTTTGGCTACCCTAGAATGATATGTAATCTAAGACCCTCTTATTTCTATCCTCAGTATTTTTGGACAAGTTTATGAGTAAATAATGGGTTAGTCTAGTGAATCCCTGATTTGTTTTCTCCGTAGTTCATCAATCAAGTTGTATTGAACCGGCATGTGGCGTATAATGGCACACTTGTTTATTTTTATCTTGACAATTTTTACACTGAGTGGTGTGGTTTAGCCTGAAATTTACAACTGTGGAAATAGTTGTTGATTATTGCACCCACAAACTAAATGCGTTATCAATGCGAGACGAGAGTTGACTACCCCACCACAATTTTCCTTGTAGCCAAGCCAGAGGTAATGGTAGCGGAATTTATGAAGTTGTCTAGTCAAACCCGAGTCTTTAAGTAGTTAATTTACAATCGGATCTTGAGACAGCGGCCACACGGTAAATTTCATCCTTCACCTATTACCATCATCCCGTATATTTCTAGCTCGGAAAAATATAATGTATGAAGTCAAGTGTCTCCTCAGGTTGTCAGCCTTTTTCTGTCCAAATACACTAAAACGGATAATGAAGTATATGTTAGGCTATTGCTGAAAAGCAAAAAAAAAATGCCATGTTCTAGAGTTGTGGAAACGAAGAGACAACTGTTTGGATGTGGAACACCCATAAAAATCTTCGTGATGGTATTTTCGCTATTTTACCCAAATACTTTTTTCTCATCCCGAGTGTGCCTATGCTCGAACTAGATGCGATCCGTAAATTGGTTCATATTGCTTTCATGACTTTTTATGTTCTCCGAGAATGTCGTGTTTGGATGTTTCTACATTATTATATGTTCTCTCCATCTTTCTCGCTAGGTACACTTTTCCTATTCTCTTTGGTGACTCAACCAGAACCAGAACGAGAAGCTCAAATTGCATAGAGCATTTTTAGATCACAAAAATAGTACATGTCTACATTCTACAACTACAACCTTATATATCTCTCAGTGAAAATCGTTTTTGTGAAACAACATGTGTACACACATAAGTACTCGATAATAGTCAATTTATTTAGAAATTGACTGGCTCTGCACAAGAAGAAGGGATATTACTCCATCACCAACATATTTCAAATATAATAGCATGTTATTCTAGTTTGAAAATTGCAACGAGTCAGCAGCGCAATCACATACATATTGAGTCTGAGAGAAAATAGCTTTCACTTGCGCGTGTATGTGTTTGTGTGGTGCGCAATGAAGAGACACGCGATCCTGAAGAGATTGAGACTTGACAAGTGTGATCTTTCCCCTTTTACATGTGGAATCGTTCAATTTTTTAACGGATGAATGCAAACTATATACTTCAGCATTTTACCTTATTTCCTTTACTGCTTTGCAAAAAAATCCCATTACTGTTTCCTCTACACCCACCAAGCCAAAAGGTATCCTCATCGTCATCGTCAGTGATGCAAGTTTGCACTATTTGGGTTTATTTTGTTGATGCGAGTGTTTGCACTTTGCTGACTGGCAGACTTGTCGCTATAATGCAAACATTATTTGTGTTTACGACCTCCAAAGATATTAGTAGCTGTGGTTAGGGATTTTTATTGCGTTTTGAATACGTTCTTAGTGTATATCGAAACGACAGGGATCGACCAGTGATCGTAAATAAAATGTTAATGGAGAGGGAAGCTTATGGAATACTCCGAAATGGTAAAACCTATGTATAAAGACTAGACACTATGAAAAAGGTTTTTTCACGCGTAATATTTGGTCGCATAAAGGAGACTTCACATCTACGGGTTGTTCGCAACTTTTGACGCGCAACTTTTTGAATTGCAACGTGTAGCAACAACTC
>JAQFZW010000170.1:0-94972 GCA_034687055.1 Heteromurus nitidus | reverse complement strand
TAGTAAAGGAAAATCATAATAAAAGACAGCTGAGGTCTCCAAGACCCAGGTAGACTCTCCGTTTATAAAGGAGATGATTTACACGATGCACTTTTTTGCACTTAAAATGTGAAGTGACAAGTGACATTCTACAGCTGACTTACAGCTGGAATCTTTAGATGTATTGGTTTGGTGCATTTTGTGTGCTGGTGCTAGGTGCACCTTCAACCTTAATCGAGGGTTAGGTATAAATATTTAAATATCTCCAATCTCGCTATATATTACTTTTACTCATTGTACCATTCACCATTGGAGAGGGTGGGGAGTTTAGTTGACTCACCTGTTTTATAATTTTTACATTAATTTTATTCCATTTCTTATTCCAGACAGTCAGAAAGAGTGAGGTGGAGACGTCAGGGGCTACTCCCATTTTGAAAGATAACAGGGAGCATCCGGGTTAAATATTTCTTTCCAGTTTTTGGCGATCTGTGAATTTCCTACAGCCAAGGTAAGGTACTACTCACAAATAGTTTCTTACGATACATCTACGATCTACGAAGTTAAGTTCGATGTTATTTGAAGAAACATGGAAGGATGAAAGGCTACGCTGAAATAGACGACTTTGAGCTAAAGCTTTATAACATTTTTGTCATTTTTTGTAGATGTCAAGTGGATCAAATTTTGGAAACAACGATTCTCCAGTCTCGAAGCAAATGTCGATGAAGGCGTTGTCCCAGCTCCGGCAGGTCCTGAGGGCTTCCCCGAGTCGAGCTGGAATAGCGTACAGCCTTGGCAAAGATCTGCTCATCTTATTGAGATACTTGCCTGCTGGGCTAATGAACAAAATGCAAAATTTTAATTCAACCAATGATTTATCCATGTCTACGGCATCAACTTCTGGGAGCGATCCTTCAGATCGGACTCCAACGTCGATGGACTCAAGCTCCAGTTCTTCTGCGCCTTCATCGCCCTCGAATGGAAAAAGAAATGATCCTACAAAGGAAAGTAAAGGAGGGACTTCAATTAGTTTACCGTCAACTCCGACAAAATCGCTGATCCCACCCAATCAAAACTCGGTATTGAAAAATGTGCTACAAATGAACACAGAAAACAATGCTGTTATCAGCAAAGCAGTCACCGGAAAAGGAAGCGAAGTGAAGACCACTCTAGCCGAAGAAACTACAGTTCTTGATGAAAATATAAAGATTGAAGAGAGAAAGTTTATAGATCCGTCAGAGTCTTGGAAAAACATTGAAGGGAGAACCAAATACCTTTTGGTGTGTTTGAACAAGGCGTCTAATACAACAACGGGATCCAGGCATAATTTAATCCAGCACCTGGATGACTTGTTTTCGCACATTTATCAGTATTCGGATACGAGAAATACTGCCATTGAATCAGGTGCGGTGAAAGTATTATCAAGGATTCAGAAAAATTTCCCGGATCATCCACACATTATTGGAAGAAGTAGGGAAGTGATGGCACTGTTGGGAGTATCTCCTCCAACCAAGGGACAAGGGATCAAAATTTTAAGTATTGATGGGGGAGGCGTAAGGTAAGCTCCATTCTTGAATTGGGAAAACGTAAACGATTATTTCGTTGCAAAAACTCTATTAACTCTGTAACTTTTTATAAATCTCTCTTTTGAATAGGGGACTTGTCGCTTTAGAAGTTCTCCGTGTCATTGAAAGACTCACTCAGAGACCAATTCATGAATTGTTTGACTACATTTGTGGTGTCTCAACTGGATCCATTTTGGCATTTTTAATCGGTAAATTCGATTCATATATTTTGTACAAAAAATTGTAAACTGGAGTTTGTTCTAATTAAATTTATTAAATTTTTGTGCAGGTGCTCATCGACATTCACTTGACAAAGCGGAGGCAATGTATAAGGACTTGAGTCGTGAGATTTTCACACAGAACAGTTTCTGGGGAAATGCCACCTTGGTTTGGAGTCACGCATACTATCATACTCCAACATTTGAAAGAATTTTAAAGCAGCATTGCGGTGAAACTCCCTTAATTTCACTCGCCAGAGATCATCAATTGCCTAGGGTATGTTTAAACCTAGTCATCATTGTTAGATAAGTAATGTCTAATATCACATTGGCTGTGGTTACTAATTTATTGAAACACACCTATATTAATTTTAGGTTTCAGCAATTTCAACTGTAGTTAATCAGGAAAGGGTATCTCCGTACGTGTTTAGGACGTATGCGTTTCCTCCATCAGTTAAAGCGAAATATTCGGGTGGATGCAGGTACCATATGTGGGAAGCTGTTCGAGCGTCTGCGGCAGCTCCAACGTATTTTGAAGAGTTCAAATTGGGAAATTATTTGCATCAGGTAATGCCTCGGCATGGATTCGTACTTGGAAATTAAATACATTTTTGAAATATGCAAGTTAATTATTTGATTATGATTACTTGCTTTTAGGATGGTGGAATTATCGTGAACAATCCCACAGCGGTAGCAATTGGTGAAGCCCGTACACTCTGGAAAGATACTCCCCTTCAATGCGTAGTCAGCGTGGGAACAGGTCTAACTTTATCCAGCCGAACAGACAAGAGCATTGGCGATTTCTTAGAACAGGGCGAAGGAGGAATGAGTTATCTCAGCTGGAAAGGAAAATTTCTCAAAGTTCTTGATTCGGCGACAGACACAGAGTCCGTTCATAACACTTTAAACGAACTCATTCCTCCCGATATCTACTTCCGATTTAACCCGTATCTATCTGAGGTTGTGAGATTAGATGAAACGCGTCCCGAAATTATGGACAAAGTTCAGTCTGAAACTAGGGATTACTTGGAACGAAATATAGAGAAGGTGCAGTTCGTGTGCAAGACGTTACTGAGAGAGAAAGGCTTGTCGAGAAAGGTAGTTGATTGGTGGTATCGCGCATAGTTGTGATCAGACGGACAGCAAACAATGCTTTCGATGATGAAATAGCCAGCGGAGGCCGGCGTTTCATTATTGATGCATTTTTATATGAATTAATTTATAGTTCGAAGTCAAAGAGTCATAGTCGAGATTTTATTTTATTTTCGAATCAGTCATTGTTTTCCTTAAAGGAAATTTCTTGTATTCCAATTTCTAGTTCACTAGATCACTTATCTAGTCCAGTCATTTAGCATTTTAGATAGAGATTTTAAGAGTTCTCATTCTTTATTTTACATTGCTCATTTTCTCGATGAAGAAATTTTTATAAGGTCAAGCATTGTAATAAGAAGTTAAGTACATTGTTATGATCGCGCTAAACTTTACATAGGACAAGGAACAATATACATAAGTTTATCTCCGTCTGATCCCTATGTGTTTCTAACATTTGTAATTACCATTTATAACAACTTAAATTCAAATTCAGATAGACTATTACTGGCACAAGTGGAAGTGGACCGGACGTGTTTTTTGAAGTATAAAGAGTCTTGTGATTGATTTACGTACAGTAAATGATGACTGCCGAAAATTTGTGCGCAGAATCTCTTTGATTAAAATAGTCGAAGAATTTCTGGATTGCTAATAACTAAAAAGTAGTTAAAATGTGAGGCAGTTATTTTGCGACATGCTTCTTTCTGCCATTTTAAAGTAATTGTGAGTAGGAAAAGGGACGATTCAAGTATAATGTCAATTATATTGAATTGTGGTTGATATGCTAGTCATTATAATTTTAGTAAAAATACTTAACTGATTTACGAGACTTTGTATGAGATTTATGTAAAGTATGTACGTTTTAGTACTTCTAGTTGTAGCAATTGTAGCATTTAATACGCATTTTAATCAATTATGTATGTACATTCGTACATATACTACTCCAGCTTCCAGTTCTTGTGTGCTAAAATAGAAATTTATGAAGTGATATGAAAGTGTGCAACCATTGTAAATATCTCAGATCAAATGGAACAAAAACAAAATATTGTCGGATTTAATAAAAATTGACACATTCGTATATCGCATTCGTGTCCACCTTTTTCAGTTATTAGCATACACTTTCTAGGTCTATAGTCACGCAAAACAAACAGGACCAATTTTTCACGCTAAGCAAGCGTATACATTGTAGGCCATGCCATGATAAATTTTTTATCCCTGCAGTATGATTATAGTTATTTTCGCAAAATTGTCACGAAAATGCAAAATAATGAGATGCATTTGCAATCAACGGTATTAAAAGGTAGAGAGAGCGAGAAGCCCCCTTCTCGTGATGTGGGGAATGAGGAGAACAAATGGAGCATTCTGATCGTGACACGTTTAGGCCTAGTGGTCCGTTGCACTTTGCATGCATAACTAATTTTCCTTTCTTGATTGAGAAATGTCTCCTGCCATTATGCTATAACTGTAAATTGAGCTCCTCTTTAATCACGATGCAACTCTTTACTCATTTACTAAAGAGCTGAAGCGCTAGCGATGTTATCGTTAATGAGAAGATGCAAAGTAATGGTGTGATGGTCACTTCTCGAACTAATAATAGGCTGCTTTATCAAACAAAACCCATCGTTAATTTTACTCTCATATTTTCTCAACAAAATACTCTGCATTCTTCACTAAAACGTTAATTATCTTGTTACAGGCATAACAAGGAAACAAGACAAGATAGCTGAAATAAAAAAAATACATGTATTTGCGCGTGCATGGACGGTCTCTCCGAAATATATGCACTTTTGCAAAGCACACAAAATGTTTGCAGAACGCGTTTCCCTGAGTCAATTTACGAAATAACGGAGTTTGGTTTAAGAAACAACGTGCGTCAGCAGAGGCGTCTGTAAATGGGAAGTTACACATTGTTTTCTTTGCTCATTTAGCGTCGATTTGTAATTCAGCCCGACGTCCTGTTTGTATTTGTATTGAAAAAAGTGCAAAAAAATGTGAATTGTTTCATATGTATCATTTGTTACTTTGCAAGTACATTATGGACGAGTCTGCATCTGCATACGTTCAAAACTTCTCATCTAACAAACACATAAGGCATATTATGCCCACTGCCACATAATCAAGTATAACCGGATCACGTGGTTTTCACCATGCACATCGCCAATTAGTAAAAAGCATCAATCATGCTTATACCACTCCCCAACAATTGTTGTGAGATTTAAGAACAATGAAAAAATTTAACACAACGCAACGCCAGTCACATGCGTTACAAACATTATTTTCGATCGTAGGCAGAGATATACCACCGACGTCGGTGATTATAGAAAAATGCAGGTAAAAGATTTCAAATCACAACGATGTGCATACTTCCTTTCGCTAATAAAACTTCTTTAATAAAAATATAAGGCATAATGTATGCAGAATTATACGAATTACTCTCGCTGATGTAGGTAACTTATTTGCTCTCGCTGTCTTGTCAAAGATGCTCGCATTTTTTACCATTTTACCAAAAAGAAAAGTCTTATTCAACTCAGATTTCAACTTTTCATCCGCATCAAATCAAACCATGGGATTCTCAAAAGAGCGATTTCATCGAAATGTGAAATCCACATACATGCTTCATGTGGTGGATCATAAAACATCAAGCCAAACTCACCTTCTATTCAAAGTGGAAACCCAAAAGTCAGCGAGATGTGAGCAGTGAGGTTACATGAGATGAGAATGTTGAAATTGTTTTTGTAGAAATGTACAGATAGTGCCCTTATATGTAAAGGTATATATCAGCGTGGCTAACTTTTAAATATAATAGTTACGCAGCCTCTCATGATAGTTCTCATTATAAACCAACACGAGTCGATCATTACGCTTTACGCACGTTGGCACTGGGCAAAGGTGTGTGTGCTACATTGCGATTCTCATATATACATTTTCATGCGCACGATACAGATACAATGTTTGTAACCCATTTCAACTCTCAACTTTTCGAAACTTCATATACGCTACTCCATCAACTCTCAGAACTCACCTCTCACAATGGTCACAATCACGAAAGGCTACATTGTGAGTCTACTTCTGCAAAGCTAACCCTACAATCTTTTCAACAATGCATATAGGCATATTAAGAACATGTGCATGCCTCCACAGAACAATTCTCTCATTCTCGTCTACTTTTTATGGATTTTATTATAAAGTGCACATGCATGAAACTTGTGATGAGCAGTTTGTATTTACTGTTTGTAACGCACATTTCCTCGAGCAATTCATCATTTGCATAATCACAATCACACCACCGCTTTAAAAGTGACATAGGCCGGATAACTGCATATGAATGCAATGGGTGATTTGCAGATTTATTGTGAATTTCGTATCTCATTCATCTTCGTGTGAGCGAAGTGGAAATAGTGAAAGGTTCAAAAGTTTTATTCTTAAAATATTTTAAAGTGTAGGATGAGATTTCCTTTTTGAGTGTTTTAGGTGAGAGATCATTAATTTGTAAGTGAAGGGACTCCAAAGTCCGGATAGAGACAAAAAAAAAGTTTTAAGCCACAGGAAATTGATGTGAGATACCCAAGTGCAACGTCAGGTTTCAGTATCGCGTGAGTCCACCGCGTGGTTGTAGAGCTTTATATTGAGGAGGTACATTTTTTTACTAATGCCCATCCAGTTTCTTTCTCCAGAGGAATCTACATCTACAACGGCCTGGTAAGGGGCATACTAATATTCGCCATTTGTCGGCAATTCTCCTTCGCATGCTGTCTTTCTTTAAATAGCACTTCATGAATATTCATACCCAGGCATAAATATTTCTCCGAACAACGGAAGCAGGGGCGGAAGGAAGTTTTACATATTTGCTGTAGTAGAAAGTGTTGATGATCAATGGTCGATATAGACGCTTGCGTTGAAAATAATTTCATTGTCATAAAAAGATAGAGATCGCGGTGGGATGTGTGGTTGAACTAGGAGTACTCGGAGTGTGGTCGTTAATAGAAAAGATTTATTTGATTGACAAGATTGAAAATGTAATTTATTGTTCTTTTATTAAATTAAAACTACAATGTGAAATGCTACACAACCTTTATGCACACTGCTCGCAAACTATGGAGGCATGCGCGCAAGTATTCATTTTTGATCCGAAGCATTTCTAGATTTCTAAATGCTGTAGACGAGAACTAGAAGTTAGTTTGTAATTCTAAATACTGTCTAGGGATCATGCGTATGCGGATAGAATATAGCGCAAGGTTAATAATTATTGACTATTATAATCACAAGTTTATGAGTGCTATTGACATGTTTCCACTTCATTTTTCTATTCCCACGCCTAGCTTCCATCAACAATTATAATCAATTTTATAATGATGATGCTCTATGTATTTAAGTTCAGTTCAGGGGGTATTTTGCAGTCTTTTATGCGGATGTTGGGACAGCACTCTACTACAGTCGTGTGAAGGTCTTTTTATATGCAGTGATTAGCAAATCATAAAATTTTTAAAAAACTAATAAAAACGCAATCATTCGTCCTTATCCTATATTCTAGATTCAGCATTTTAGATCTATTTTTCAAAAGTCTGATATTTTTTGAGAATTCTTGATGAAAACAAAACACGCAAAGAAAAATTGTTTACACATTGCATTTGGAATAAACATTTTTTGCCATTCGCCACAAAATGTAATTATTTTTACATTTGACCGTTGTTGCCCTTTTATCTCCGCTCATCGATCTTGAAACTTTCGTGCATGGTGAATGGCGAATACTTAAATGGTTTGTGGATATGAGCGTTTGTTTGATCAGGAGAACTCAAGATTCGATTATAGATTGAAGCAAAGGAGTTGAAAGACAGGATGAGAGATGAATGAGTTACGGGGTAGATGTAATTAATGCGTGCGTTTTGTGTAACCTCTCTAAACGGTTATAATTTTATTGCTGTAAAAAAGTGCAATTACCTACTTCACAACATATCATTTGTATTATTCACATCTGTCTAAACAAAAGTTTACAAACATCGTATGAAATGTGTTACAGGGCATTTCGCTTGAACTCCAATTAAACCAATTCTCAACGGAATATCAGAAATTAGGTAGAAAAACAGTTATGCCAAGGCTTTGGAAACTTTCGCATATTTCATTAGAGAGAATCCATGTCATGAATTTTAGCATCGTGTTTTTACATGCTCATTAAATACTCCTTTTTAACATGTTTGTATCATATAAAACATTTATTTTATTGCTCATATTCAAGCAATTAGCACCGTTAACTCCTGTTAACAAGTTGCATTTTGTGCAATTGTAATCGAATGACCAAGAAGATTCGTTCACTACCAAACAATTAATGCAAGGCTTGCATTGCAACTGCAAGCATTATTCATACCATAAACACACAAAAACAAATAAAACGTCAGAGACAGAACAATGAATTATTGCAAATTGCAACACACCTTTCACATAAAGCATTTAAGTCTTTGCGGAACACTGGTAGTAAAAGGATTAGTTAAGCACATTCTACGAAGTAATGGCTTTTATAAAACCAGCGTTTGACAAAAAAACGGAATTGCGCATATTAGGGTGCATGAGCATTGTGTAAATAGGATATTGTATAAGAGTACACACCAAGCAGCACAATCAGTAAGCATTCAAGCATTTAAATGCAGTTTTTAGTTGTAGTAGAAAATTGAATTGTGTAGCGATTTTTTAGAATAAACAATGCTTTACCGAGTTTGTTTCAGTGACACATGCATGCACATACGCATAAAGGTACCTGCTTTTATGAGATTCGCGCAGTTCATCATAGTACCGATAAACATTTTAGTGCATTACCGCATGTCACCACAATTTTGCACCCTTTTTCTTTTTGTGCTTTGAGTTTGTGGCGAAATGTAAAATGTGTATTATAAGAGAAGAGGAAGATGTCAGACATGCCACATGGCCCTCTAACTTCCATGCAAACACTAAATTCACCATAATTTCGGTTGCACCCGTCTTTTAATCTACTAATAATAGGTTTAATAGCACACAATTTAAATGGATGTGCTCATATGCACCAAAAAAGTGTGCTCCTACTTCTAATTATATGAGAATAGGGTGAATAAGTATTAAGTAAGTGTAATAAATGCATGGTAAAACAATCAAAACTATTTCCGGGTTGTAAAAAACACCGGTCGAGATTGGAGATATAAGAATACATAAAGAACTAGAGCAGAAGCATATAGGACTTGGGAGGAATGTTGATGTTGTGCTTCCCCTTTTCTATGAACTTGCTCATTGTGAAAACTAGCAAAAAATAAAATGAAATTCTTGCACAAAAAACTCCAAAACAGAGTTCTTCACAAGTCAATGCATACAAATAAATTGTATGTGTCTGTAATGTGAAAATCTGTTTCGGAAAAAGAGTAAGACGCGATTTTTATCATCCTCATCAACATACAACATTGCCAACTTCTCCTTCACTCCCCTTCAATTCAGTATCTCTCATTTACTAAAGAGTTCGCGATCTTCGTCTTTGCCGACGTCATGTCAAATGTAGATACACGAGTCTACGCTGCGTTTGTAGGTTTTACAAATATCGAAGAGCGGAGGAAGTCACGATCTTATGCGAGAAAATTAGAAAAAATCTGCAGCGAAGAAAGTTGTGCAGAATTATTAATTCCAGGAAAGTATAATCCCGCTCCGTTTTTTGTAATAAAAAATAATTTTCATATATTGAGATATTGAAGGCCCTACCATAGTATTGCCATTGCTATACTTGCCAATATCAAATGCGTGATAACGAAATGAATGAGTTAAGACCTACTAAGCTCGAATGCGTCGACATTCTCTGGAACAAAGAACGGAAAGGAGAGTCGTGAGTCGGTAACATAAATCTCATGCTTCATGCAATGTCACGTCAAGTGCGCATTCAGCTCTTTTCCTCACGTCCCCTCCAATGTGCAGCTTTTGTAGGAAGTGAAAGCAAAGTAAAGCTTTCACAGGCTTCATCCAATGCCTGCATGATTTCCGGGAGTCTTTTCTTTATTAGCTGGAATCTCTCAGCACCTCTGAGCTCTGAGTAAACTGTTCATTTCCCTACGTTAACAAATATTCTATTCATGTTTCATAGTTTCTCAGGAATAAAGGAACTGCCTGAGCTGAAGAGTTTGGGTGGCATTTGTGTTCTATATATCCCACGTCTCAATTTCCTTGTAGTCAGTCATGTCGTGTGTCTGCGCCATGCGCCTGTCCATGAGTGTATGTATATCCAGATCGAGTCAATATGTCCAGTTTAGGGTTCGCCCGTAACCCTTTCTCGTGCCGTATGCACGGATATAGGCATGTATATCAGTATATCTAAACAAAATATGCATGGATATAGGTATACACGTAGAAAAAGTCGATACATTTCTACGTGAATATATACCTACGTTGCTTGTTTCCTCAATATCACACGAATAACACAAAAGGGGAAATCTCGCATGGGAAATTGGAATGAGAACACATTTGTGCAATCCCATTCCCTGGCTGGATTCTCTCCCAGCTTGAAATGAGCGGAGTGAGGACGGGTGAACGATCAACGATCACACACTTTTTTATGCTTTTGTGCTATATTGATATGTACATCTCTACGTTTCACACTGTGTGTCTGCCTCAACCTATACATAATGTACAAATACAAATCGGCTTTTTTATGTGATTTCATCTCAAAAAACGGTTAGACACGGTACTCGTCCCACAGCGTATTCAGTTTAGCAAGACGACGGGACGACGGGAGTGGTCTGTTTGCATGGTCTGACTGAACTGCTCTCATCTCAGGTCTCACATCTTTTGTACCTTATGACCGGTCTGCATTGCGAGTGTGACTAAATAGGAGTGGAAAGGTGCAAGGGTGTAATTGGTTTCGGATTTAAAATTTAAAGGTAAATAGTATGTCTTTATGACACTAGGACAAAAGCTGCACAATTTTTGTAGCATGTATTTAGCCCATATCGTTCTTGTATCGCCTCGACGGAAATAATCGTTGCGACAGACGTACTTGAATTTTTTATTTTGACATGGGGAAATGAGCCATTCAGTTACTTCGGCCTTGTATTTGTCAATTTGTCATAAAATATTGCATTGTGCTGTGGTGAGCCTCGCATTACGTGGGGATTACCGGATTACATACAAATTAGCCGAGTGTGGTTGTGGTCTGATTGTCCTCTGAAACTGTACTGCCACCTCATATCACCAAAACACACGTGTACATGGCAGTGCGTGTCTGTATGGACGTGGACGCACATTATACATGTTTTTAATCAATGAACGTGCTCTCAAAAATCTTAAGTCCCACTTAAGAATACGTAAGCCATGTTAATGCCATGTCATACGTGGAATGAACAATATTGCACTTATCGGCAATCGGCATACGGAAAATATTACAAATGCAAATATAAAGATAATAAGTTTCACATCCAAAATTTCAACAATTTCTGAAAATGTGAAACACTTAAAGAAAATTAATAACAATGCCTCCTCTGGTTGCAACAAATTCAGAAAAGAAAAATTTCTGCATTCATATTAAATATGTTATACTCGTCAAGATCTTGATAAGTAACCATTTTGTATTTTATTGTATTGTCTTTTCCAGAAACGTTAACGTGTGGATGGAACACCGTTTAAATAACCACATTATCCACATTGAGACTTTGGAATTGCAGTAAGAAACAGCGTCATGAATTGAGGACGAAACACTTGTTCTAGCAGAATCCAGCATGGCTCTACGAAAACATCTATGAAACGCTTGATCTTGACGAAACCATGTAAAAAAGTGTAGTGTGCTCAAGGAAGGAGGGGCGAAGTGTTTGTGGGTTTCGGTTTCTCGAACACTTTATTATTTTTTATGTGGATTGGAGCACGATATAGTGTTCTAAATGTCAAAAATGAGTGGGGACAGTGGGGAGAAGTTTGTGGCGGCTTTGGATGTGGGAACGACGAAAATAAAATGCTTGATTTTTGACAAGCGGACTGTAATCCGAGGACAAGAAACTGCGTCGGTAAGTTGAAAAGTTATGAATATTATTGTAGAATTGCGCATTGTGTGGAGTTGGTGAAATCATTAGGAAATTACGTTGAGGAAAAATATACATATATGCATCTATGCCTATAGCATACTTTGAGTAGCCAAAATCATTTTACACTTGGATGTTGGACAACTCTGTGAACCACGAACGAAAGATCAAAGTGATTTTATGAAAATTGTTGCACAAGACTTTGTAATTTTTTCTCATGAGATATAAATCTGAAAGCAAAGCTAAAGCAACTCGGCGCAAAATTCCTTATGATCATAAACCACTGAGCTAGATTAACAAAGAGTCGAAACTGAATGAACATGGTTTCACATCGTACATTACATACGGACTAGATGCCTATGAGCTAGTGCAAGTGCACATTTTCATGATGTGAAAGTATACATGCATTTGAATGAACTAAGAACTACGTTTGCAATATTCGACAGAGACGGGAGCTTTGCTAATTTGTTTATGTACGATGTGAATAGATTACAACTAAATATAATTTGACAAGATTTAAAACATGGTCCTCAGTCCATAAAAGTCATCCTGCTCATTGCAATAAGCAATTCTCATTCTTTGTGCTATGTTGTATATAGAATTGACTACAAACTATGGCATACATGTCACTCTGTTTCAAGATGATCGTGTCCTTTCATGCAAAACTGCTTGTGGCTCTTTTAAATCGATTTTTGAAATTGATTCTCGGAAGACAAAAAGAAAACGACACATAATGATGATTTGATAGTGAGCATGCATTAATTCTTAAGAAAAAGACAACATACATTATTGTCCTAAACCACCAAAAGAATCAACTTGTACAAAATGATAGTGAAGGGTTCTCCGAATAGGTACTTCACTCTAATAGTCCTGACGTAGCGTAACATAAAAAATGTGTTGAGTCATGTAGAATCACTTTTTAATTCTCGATTATAATCGTGTTCATCATCCATCATTGCTCTTAGAATTCATAGGTTCACTGGGCTCGATGCTATACATTCAATTCGAACATAAGAAAATATCGACCAGGAGCGTAGTAAAGTAAAATGATGAGTAAATGCCGACATATAGGTTCTTGCATTATTTCTCTATCTCAAGATTCACAAATAATGCATAACGGATTAAAAATAAAACTCAACGAGAAATGTCTTTAAAAACCGAAACCATTAACCGAACCAAATCTTCCAGAAGATCCGGAGAGATTATAATTACGTTTAAAAGTTAATCAAATTACATGAAGTAAACTTGTGCATTCTTGTTTCCAGATTCGGCTGGAATATCCGAAATCAGGATGGGTCGAAATCAATCCCAACGTTCTGTGGGAACAAGTTATTTACGTGATGAAAGGCGCTGTACAAGGTACGACTATTGCACTACTCACAAGCAATTCAATTCATTGAGTATTATATTTGTCATTGCTGTAATTAATCATAAATGCACCTTCAAATTGTTTCACCAGATGCTGGAATTTCTCCGTCCGATATAGCTTGCATGAGTATATCCACGCAGAGGTCTAGTTTCCTTTGTTGGGATGAAAATAACAATGAGCCCATCACCAACATCCTTACGTGGAAGGATCGCAGGGCTTCCAAGTTGGTGAAGCAATGGGATAACTCTCTCTATGTTCGAGTAAGCTTGCCCTTTGGAATCATAAAAATTTGTTACAAATAAGTATTACGGGCACCATAGAGGTATGGTATAACTAATTAATACTCATTGTTTTCAGACTTTTCGTTTAGTATGCAAGCTATTGTATGGCGTCACGAAAAATCGAAGATATCTATCAGGAAGTGTTCTCAGATTAATGAATGAATTGGTAAGGACAAGGAAATGTTTGCAATTTCTAACTAATTTCCCTAAAACAGAATCCTTGAAGTTAATTATTGTCTAAACTTGCTTAACAGGTGTCCATGAGATTACTTTGGGTTTTAGACAACATTCCAGGAATTCGCGAAAAAATAGCACTCAATCAAATAAAGTTTGGTACTTTGGACACATTCCTCATTTACAAATTAACAGAAGGGGAGCACCACGTGACGGATTTTAGCAATGCTTGCGTCACCGGTTTTTTCGACCCATTTGAAATGGGTTATGCCGACTGGGCCTTAAAAATGTTCTCGATTCCTTCCTCAATACTGCCTAAACTTGTTCCTACTTGCGGCAAGCACTTCGGCTCATGTAAAATTTTTAAGGGAGCTGACATCCCGATACGTTGCTGTATAGCTGATCAGTCCGCGTCCATGTTTGGGTCAGGCTCGTTCCGCCAAGGGAGCGTTAAGGTGACCCTTGGAACGGGAGCCTTTTTAGATGTTAATACTGGGGATAAGCCTCATGCTTCCGTTGGAGGTATTTATCCACTTGTCGGGTGGAAGTATGGTTACGACTTGGCGTACATTGCAGAAGGAGCGTCCCACGATAATGCAAATGTGGTTGAGTGGGGAAAGACAATAGGTGGGGCATAAGAAAATTAATTGCATAATTAATTAATTGCAATGAGAAATGCATTTGTAAAGTTTATGATACTTAATTTCTTCAGGATTGTTCGACAACGTACAAGATTCTAGTGATATTGCACAAAGTGTTTCTGATACTGGAGGAGTCTATTTCATTCCTGCCTTTCACGGACTTCAGGCAAGAATATCAAATATTGTGTTCTACAATTTTCCAATAGCTGAATGGTTGTAACTAATCTGAACTGTCTTGATATCTCACACAGGCTCCTTACAACGACGCCTCGGCAGCATCCGGATTTTTAGGTGTTACTGAAAATACGAAGAAGGCTCACCTTGTGAGAGCGTTATTAGAGAGTCTAGCATTCCGTGTTCAACAGTTGCTCAATGTACTCCAGTCTGAGACCGATGTCGAATTTGATCACATAAAGTACTTTTAATTATTGCAAACAAGATTGAAATGAAGCTGCAAGTTAAAGTCGACGCGATCCTAACATAATAAATCGTGGTTTCAGGGTTGATGGTGGAGTTTCGAACAACGACTTTGTCTGCCAAACCATAGCAAACTTAACCGGAAAGAGGGTTGTGAGACCAGTATGCAAGGAAATGACAGCTTTAGGATCAGCATTTATGGCTGGAGTTAATGCGGGTAAAAAACTTGAGGAGTAAAAGTTCAATTCAAGTTTTATATATAATATCTACAACATTATATACAATTTCATTACTTTCAGGATTTTGGGATAACAAAGAATGCCTCGAAACGTTATATAAAGTTGACAAAGTATTCCATCCGAAGGAGGAGCTGGAGCATACGTTACTGAGGACTTTCGCAGAGTGGGAACGTGCCCTTGTCAGATTTTTGAAGTGGAATTCTAGCGAGTAGATTCGAACATAATCTAACATATTTTATTCACAATTGAAAAAAAACTTCCTAAGCATAAACTAGCCAGACAAAAGTCCATACGTTTTATGTACTGTAATGATATGCTTCTATGAGACCAACTTATATGCTGTGATGTTGTTAACCCTTGAATTCTTGAGTTATGGTGCAGTAAGCTTAGCCCAACCATCTCTAATCATAAGAAAAGAACAAGTTTGAGTTGCAAATTTCATGCCTGAATACTTCACAATTGCAACTGTTATAAAAAGCTTCGCGTAGTATTTAGATAAACATTCTAGTTCATGTGTAATGTCCTGTAAGGTTATGAATTCGCCAGAAATATCCAGTATTTTGCTATGTCCATTAGGGTTCGTGTCAGGTCAGTCAGTCACTGTTGTCTTGTTTGGCAATGACTACACGTTTCCAATTTTGACAGAAACAAGCGATGCTCAACGCCGTCACCCCATGATATACAATAACACAATTGTTAGTCCCAGAGTGTCGACTAAAGTGATAAGCATTGTGAATCATTGATTAAATATTAGCAATGCAAACTGCAATATTTTGTACTTTTATCAAATAAACGAATCCTTCGAGGAGTTTAATCAACTTTTTTTTACAATGACGATGTATTTCCCATGATAGCGAGTTCTTTATTTGACTCAAAATATTTCTCTGAGCATTAAAATTAAAAACGGAATATTGAATTAGTACTCGGGCTGATACTAACAGCGCAACACATTAAAGTCAAATACACATTATTTAAATGCAATTCTTGTATGATTTTTCAAGGTACATGTAATAGCAATATTTGACACTGCAAAACTTCATCCGAGGTTATCATACCTATCCTTCTTCCCACCAATTATACATTTTACCATTGCAAAGGGATATTAAACTACACGCTAACGAAACAGACAGCTATGTACTACAATAACGTTAAGAAGAAAAATCATTATAAAAGTCTCTTCACAAATTGGTTTTAAAACTCCCTAACATAATATAAGAAGAGTAACAAAAATACGCGTACGAAATTGTCAGGTCGTGATTACTCATCATCGTCGTCGTCGTCATCATCATCATCGTCGTCCTCCTCATCATCATCCTCGTCTTCATCATCATCTTCATCGTCGTCGTCCTAAAGTGTGGACAATACATAATAATTAAAAAATAAAATTTACAAGTTGCCACTTCGAAATTTGTATAATGTGAAGATGCTTCTAATGAAAGTTTACCATTTCTGCCCCATCCTCATCAGAGTCCTCTTCTCCGATTACCTGAAATTGAAACATACAAATTTGACGTGACTTGCGTTTTTTACCAATCCGACCGAAGTAAAACTTCAAATTTCAAACTTACCATCTCCTCATCATCGTCATCCTCATCGTCGGACTCATCCTCTTCCTTAGGTTCTACTTTGACAGGCTGCTTACCCTTGGCTACTTGTTGCTGGGGGAGTTGCTTTTGTTTCTTTGCTGGCTTCTGGGCTTCAGGGATGGCAGCTGCCTGCGTTTGGACAAGTTGACTTTTCGCCTTCGCCTCATCAGCTTGCTGTACTCTTCTGAGCTCACCAGGGGAAAGTCTTTTAAATCGCATTACGATTGATTTACCATCAATGTTTTTATTGAAATTGTCCTTAAAAGATGTCAGAGCTGCGTCCGCAGTTTCATATGTTATAAATGTAAATTTGCTAGGAGTTCCCATCTTCGGGTTGTGTTTCTTAGGGTTCAATACAACGGAGCCGGGGAATAACTTCTCCAAATCTCCCTTATTCATAGCCTCTGGAAGATTAGTTGCATACCTAAACAGCACAAATAAAAAATGCCTCTTGAGTATGACGTTTAAAACATTGTACGCGTATTTTTGAAGAGCAAAACAGCGCTTACAAAGTATATGGGTCAATTGTTTCTGCTGGGTTCTTGAGTGCTTTCGCCAAGCCTCCCGTGTGTCCAAGCTCCGTGGGGTCATACTCTTTAACAGACAGCTTTCCGCTGCCGCAAGTAACTTTCGTCAATTTTTCAATTTCCTTCTTAACGTTGGTGCCTGCTTGCAACACAACCGTGAAGTATCTGGGCTCCACTGGCTTGGCAAAAAGGACTTCCTCAACGCTGTTTGACCAACCTTTCACAATCTCTGCCGTAATAATGGGATCAGGCAGTGTTACTTTTAGAAGTCTTCCTTGGGCAGTTGTCAGTTCCTGCTCTGCTTTCAGCGCCCTTGCACAGGATTGTGGAGTCCTCACCTTCTTGCTCAACTGCTGCAATTTTTACACAGGAATTCGAATTCATAATCAGACTAAATTATCTCCGTCACATGCCATTTCAAATTTCAAGTATAATGTGATTGTCAATTGTATTGTAGTTTTTGTTTACCTCTTGAAACCGATGGTACCTATTCGTATTCTTGTTCTTCTTCTGTTTACCACCTCGTTGTTTTTGCTTAAAGTCTCCTTTACTTTTCGTGTCGAGCTGTTTCAGAACATCTTGCTTCTTGCTACCATTTGCTTCTGGTTTTGGACCTGCCTTAAATTTGGCTGAAATGCCTTGTGGAGGTTTTTGTTGCTGCTGTCCTGGCTTTCCACTGAATTGCTTTCCCTGCTTCACTTCATTATTTCCAAATTGTTTACCCGGACTGCCCTTATTCCCGAACTTTCCCTGTGGAGTTTGCGGTTTGCCACCGCCACCACCACCAGCCTTCGGGGAGAACGACTTTTTGGGCTGAAACTTCCCCTTGTCCTTTCCAGCTGGAGTTCCAGGAAGAGACTAAAATATGTCAAATTTGAAACCGTGTTAAGACTGGAATTTATACCCACCACCGACATGCCCTAATCTGTCACTGCTGACTACAGAACACTCCAGCCATCAACATCGACCCATTTATTATTCAACTTACTATTAAATATTATTAGCATTTAATTAAACGACGATGACGCCTTCCAGAAGGCTTTATAATACTTAATTTACAAGCAAGTTTTTAAAAATTACCTTTGGTCTCCCCTTATTTTTCGCCTTCATATCAATCACCATTTTATTATACTGTAGTTTATGTCACTGTTTAGTCTGTGGATGATACTGATTGTCACGTCCTGCGCGCTGATAACTCACTAACGGCTAATCGACAGCTTCTAAATTCTAAATTAAAACTTATCCGCAACTAATATTCTCTGATTCTCTAGTCAACGAAAGAACTAGAACTGAAAGCTTCTCCCAAAATCCACAAGAACAATATCGTGTGCCTTCTACAAAAAATATATTAGAAGAGAAGCAAATGCACGTGGACACAAGACATGCATGGAGGCAATGCGATGCGGAGTAGAGAAATGTCTATAGCGAACGAAACGAAACGGATAATCTTGTGGAGTCCGGGGATAACAAGCATGCACCTCTCTGCATGTGGCATATATGCAGACCCAAGGAAAATCAATGCACAACGCTTGAAGCATGCTTCCTCCTCCTTTCTTCTTCAGCATGCGGCTTTTGCTGCGAGAGAGTGCGTTTAGCTTAAAAGCATAATGCAAGCGGAGAAGCTCGCGCTATTTCCGCAGCACACGAGCCTCCCCTTTCATTTGAATTGTGTTTTCAAGAGATGGCGCTTTAGGAATGCTTACGTGAGGCATGCAAACTGAGAAGAACGGTTTTGTTTCGTTTCTCTGAATTTCGAATCGGAATGTGAGCGGACATGGATCTTTAAACGGGGTTTCAGTATTTTGTGGGTTTACACATCAAATTTAATTATTACGAGCTTGTACAACACAGATTTAATTAATACACAATCGTTTAATCGTAGATACAGTTACATATTTATATACGCTTTCTTTTTCATGAGAGAGTCAGACATCCTCATAACAGTAAATTGAGGCAGTAGTAATCGTATAGGATAATCACAAATTAATGATTATATCGCAATTCGTCAATCATCGTTGTAAATCATTAGTGCATGTATACGTCAGAGAAGATTTTTAAAAAAATATGTAACACGCCATCAGTTTACACAGAGGAATCTATTCTCAATTCACACCGGCAAGTGGAAACGTAACATGCTTCATGCACAAGCGGTTTACAAATATAAAATATAATTAATCTGATAAAATGTCGATTTTCATTACAACTAAATTATATACACACAACCACACGACTGTAACGTATCTTTCTTTGTAATAACGGGCTTGCGAAATTAGACGTCGCTTGAAATAGGAATCTTTTGTGTACATTTCCGAACGGTATATTGTTTTAATTTTAATTTAAGTAACTTTTAAAATTGCGTACTCTCTTATATTCATATTCACTAGAAAAACGAGTAAAAATTGTTGCTCACTAAAACCATCTAGCATCTAGCCCACTATGCGCGACCAAAGATAAAGATTGTGGTAGAGGTAATGCCCAATCATTATTTAATGTTTTTGCACGTTTCACTTTTTTAGGTTACTGACTGACAAACACTTCACATTCGGGAACACCCGCAGTTTTCGTGAGGTTCAGAATTTCCTTCTCGAACTCGTCGACAATTGTCGGCACATCAGTCGAGTCGGAGCAAGCAACCTTGTCGGTGACAACGGTGGCACGTACGATTCCACCGTAGCTAAATAACGACATTCCGATTCCTATAAACCGGAAAATAATAATTTAATTTAATACTTTCTTGAATAGTTATCGTGTAGATAGATGTATAGGATGGTTCTTACCAATTCCGAGCTGAATTGGAGCCCAAATTCCAATGTCAACCACTTCATCTCCCCCGAACAAGGTAGCCCGTTCTGCGGGCCCAGGAACATTGCTCAGGAGAAGGGTGGCATGGCACAAGTCAATGAAAAAGTTAATGATACACACTGGCAGCACTCCAATCACTTCCATCAAGTGGTAGTTGAGGAGTACGTCTGGAGACTTAAGAAGATCCCTCAAGGATCGGTGAGCAGATTTCAGTCGTTCCAATCCCGTTTCCAGCCCGATGCATAAGGGAAACAAAGCCATTGTGAATCTATTCCTTGGCTTGATATCCGGGAAAGGAAGTATTCCAATTGTTGGAAATGCATGAACTCTGCCAGGCACTGGAAGCCCTTTCTTCATCGCCAAGTTGCGAACAGAGCCTCCAAGACATGAGACTAGAACAGCGGTAACAGACGTTCTCGTTGCATCTTTTACTCTTCGCAACGCATCAACATTTACCTGAAAAAATTATATCTTATTTAAACTCCAGTTTTATCGCTTCTCCAGGAAGCTGTGTATAAATATGCATATTATGTACCTGTCTAGACCAACTCAAAGTTTTTGGACCACTCAACTTTGGTCCATGAAAACAATTCGTCTCGTCCAACAGAGCAGTTTTGAAGAACGCTCTCGGACCACAAAGAATCACTTGTCCATACGCCACAACCATCTTCCAGAGTGGAAGTTGGTGCTCTTGTGACAATGGATCTACAGTTAACTTCATCTTCTTATCTGCCATATAATGCTGCAGTGCATTTCCTGCCGAGATCCCGTCCATAATGGAATGGTGCATGCGGACAATGAAAGCGTAATGAGAATCAGTCGAACTGTTGTTATTCAGGTCCAACGGCTCCGGTTCCAAACTATCCGACTCCATCCCAGAGTCTTCGTAAACATTTTTGCATTGCGTTTCGGCACTATTGTAAATATACTTTGGTATCACAAGAATTTCCCACTGTGGCTTATCCCCTGGAAGAGGATAATCATACATCTTTTTCAACTCTTGAAACACTTGATTCTCCGTTAGTGCCGTATTTTCATCTCCTGCTAGATATTTCACATGCTCCGAAATCTCAAAGGACTCTCCTAAATGCTCCCAACAATAATACCCAAATTTTTTGACTAGTCTTCGTTTCATTCTGTCGTACACCACTTCCCCATCCACATCCCTTTCCTTGAGGATCGAGTCGAACTTGTGCTGAATCTTCTTCAAATCACATCTCCCTTTCAGCACGTACAAAGAATAGTGATTGCACGAGTTCGCGTATTCATCATGGCTGACGAAACTGTCCCTCCCGGACATGAGCCAAATCTTTCCAAGAAAGTTCGCCTTCAAGTGAAGGCTCAACAAGTATCGAGCACACAAGTTTAGCAAACTTATTGACAGAATTAGGGGAAGAAATAAGATCGCTGTGAAGAAGGAAGCAATCACTTCAGCTGCGAAGGAGAGCGGCGGAGCCTTAATGACGTAGCGGGAGAAGAGCCAGGTGCAACCCGCTGGAATGTAGATTCTTGTCAGAAGAAAGACGCCAAAGTTCAGGATGAAGCTGAGAATAGCCATTTCGAGGAAATTCCAAGAAATGTTTTTCCAGACAAAAGAAGAGAGAGAGAGAAGTTGGGTGTGTAGTGTTAAGAGAAAAGTGTGTTGCAAAAAGCTATTTCTCTCCTGCTTCACATTTTCACAAATATTTCATATGTACCCAAATCTGAAATATTTTAACTTTACTTCACATTTCCACACGTGAATTCTTGAGTCCATTCCTCAATGACATTGTCATAATTTCCTCAGTCCTCGTGCGCTTTCATATTCACCCTCACCCAGTAACCAGAATTCAAACAATGATTAGTCGTCTAGTCTCTCCAATGCAATGCATGCACTTTTCACACAACACACTTTTTCACACTCGTAAAATATTATGTGATGTAACAAAACGGAACACGATCTTCTGCATTTGCTCGCGCTCTCTTATTCAGTGTGCGTGTTACTAAATCGTCAAAAACTCTTCTCCTTATCAATCGGTAAAGTACACCACAACCACGACTACCTTTGGCATTGACAGGTCACTCACTGCTCTACTCTGCTTTCTGAAAATCCCCACATCGCGTCATTAACGCTGTGTAAAACGCTCAAAAGCCTCATACTCCAAGGGTACACACATTTAGCAAAAGAACAAATTTCTTTGACACAACATGGCTGATAAATGTTCAAAACAAAATTCACAAATCCTCAACTATCCCTTTTAATTTTTAATGCACATTTCACACATTAACCAAGAGCAAGGCTACAGCTTGAGAGCTTCGTTGGACGAGCACCTATGTATAATAAGCCGTCTGCAGACGCAGAGCAACTCTTGCAAATGTTGCAAATCTCTATAGCGCAACAACGCTGATCTGAGAGTGTGCATATACGCACACCTATATACTCTTGTTACATATGTACACACATCTCATATCCGATCCATATCCATTGTTGGCTCTCTTTAATTTAATATACCTTCATTGTTATCATAATATAGCGAAGTTTATAATTTGATTACATAGGAAATAGTGAGGCACCCACCTCTCTCGCACACACGTACATATATTTCGTGGTCGTGGCCTACTCACTGAAAACAAACACTCGAAAGGAAAAATTATAAAAATCCCATTATGCACATATGCACATATGCAAGCATATAATCAAAGCTGTGAAGGAAAAAATGAGCGATTGCCAATAAACACTTCTCTACGAAGCACTGACCTACTACTGAAGAATTGGGCAACGATTTGGGCCCTTTCTGCTATTTCTCATTTTTGTCCATTGTCAGACACACCACAACTATATATTCACTATCGCTCTAAAAATATATTATGCGTGCATGCAAAACCAAAAAAAAACCGTACCGCTTTTCAAGACAAGTGTACGGTACATGATTAGCATCAGACGCTAAACTGTGCTCTAACTGTGTACAACAATTGCTCTTGAAGAAGAATTAGAAACAATGGAGAGAGAGAGATGAGGTATAGGAACTGAACTATACTTTTTTAAGAATGCATAAGTTTTACAAATAACACAGATGCACATAATCCCTTTTAAGCATTTCTTTCACGCTACCATTGCGTTACGTTGCAGTTCGCATCAATTGATGCGATTTCAAAGCATGACAAGAATGATTTGCACACTCACATTTTACATTTATTTCCAAACTGAGCCACGCACTATGCTGCTGCACAGATCTGAATTTATAGCTGAAAACAATGGCATGAAAATCTATTCATCGCAGTGCACTGCACTTGCACACACTCAAGAGTTGATAATGTGAACAATGAAGAAGTGATGTGGTGTTTAAAGGACTGCTGCATGGCAAAAAGGGTTGAAAAATTTGTTAATTACATATTGTGAGATGACTATAGCGGTACACTATGTTAATGTGAACGTGAAAACACACTTCTTGCCGCATGTGTGCAAAAGTTTAGCAAGAGCATCAACCAAACAAAATTACTCCCAGATGCAAACTGACGATGAGTGAGCTGAGCAAAAGCGAATCTCATTTTACTGACTGATGATAACACTAAACAATTTACAATACTTTACTATCATTTTAGACTCTAAACTTCTATAAACTAGCAGACTGCTGCATTTTTCCTGTTGAAATTTGAAAACTTATAAAGTGATGCCTGAGTAATGGGCTCTAGTCTAGCAATGCTTCTTTTCTCTTTTAATTATTTGCTGTGAAGTTTGCACATTTTCAATTTCAGCAGAGAATTGCAACTGTACAGCCCATGCAGGTATTGAGATTCTCAGAGTGTGATGGTATGGATTGGTTAATGGAAAGGAACAAGTTTGGTAAACTCTTTGTATACATGAAATGATCTCTATTGCATACATATACATCTGCATTAAAATTAAGATTAAAATCTTATCGAAGATTGAAAAATTGCTTTCGATTGTGGGAAGTGGTACTAAACTACAATGAAAATGTAGAAGTGAAGGCATTCAATATTTGCCTGTACATCAATATACTTGCACTATCATACATCAAATATAATGATTGCAACGAAATGCGAATAAGCAGTATGTACATAGATGTACACACTGTACTTTCTTCCTATTGTATTGTTTGCTCAAAGACTTTTGCCCTAGTCCCAAATTTCGTGCTGTTCGTCTTGTACTATTTACCTATAAATGGTAAGATTCAAATAGGAAGAAGGAAAGTTTTATATATGCAGACATGTATCGGTGTATTGATGTATTGCGGTTTGCTGCTGCAATGCCGTTATGTCTAAATGGGTTATTTGCTTGTTCTCTTCATTGTTAGCGCTGCGGCTGAATGAAGATGGGTATCGTATATCATGAAGGATGATTCAAAATACTAAATTGCCATTTTAGTATCTTGGCGTATTGCAAGTTGCAAGTTTAGTGGTTTATGGAAAGCCATTCGAAAACGAATCTATATGCGGTATATGGCATCACCCTGTGTGTCTCATTGTTTTCTCAAACTTCATTTTAACTCATCGACGGAGGATCTGACACAAGCGATCTTGTGACAATGAGTTAACTAGAATACAATATATTTTATGATTTGCTTGCATGAACAACATATGCATGTCTTCTTCAGCATGTTTATGGTCCTATTCAAGCTACTGCAATCATTTGTAAGTATCCTTGTATTCAAGATAAGAGATGGTGTCAATTTTTCATTTACACGAGAGTAGTCTAAAAATTGACGTTCTAAAACGACCCGATAACAAGAGTAGGCTATTGCCTTCGCCTTCATTCCCGATGTCATCTTAGCACACACCTCTACTTGTTAAAATAAAGTTATGATTACAATGGATATACTTAAGGAACTCGATGAAGATATACACAGACAAAAGTAGGTATATTTCTGCATTTTTACGAGATGATTAGCCTAGATTAAGCCATATTTTGTTGGCTGCTGCGGTAGATGAGAATGAAAATGAAATTCGTGAACACACACGTTAAGATCTTCATCTTCGCTTGGTATTAGTATATCTGTGAGTGAGTCACGAAAGGGGAATGCCACAAAGAGAAAGATAGCTTTCGATATGGTTTAGAATCTGTGAAGCTGCCCTCATAATCACGTGTGTATATGAAGATCTCACAGTACTACTCGCAAAAATTCTTGTGGGTTACGCGTGCGGTGAAAAGATGTCTACCTTGACCATGCACCCAATTTAATAACATCAAGAAGAGTGAAGAGTTGTTTTGTAGGTAAAAAGGCAAAGTGGTTGAGCGTGTTCTCTCTCTGTGCGATTTCCCTTTCTGTCAAATCTTGTCTTTAGAATAGAGAATATAGAGTCATATTTTCATACCAGTTCCTTCCTTCACACATTTTGCCGTGTATCATATTATAATATGGTATGGTATGTTGCTTTGCAAGAGTATCTATGAATTTAGTTTTCGATGAATGGAGGAAATGGATTTGATATTTGAGAATTTAAGAACTTTGTCCAGGAACGCTTCTTGCAGCGTTCAAATCTTCATTCAATATTCACGGACTTCATTACTGTCTTGTCGATGTCTTTCGTTGACAAAAATGACTTCATCAGCCATCCTCATAAAATCATCAAATAACTGCCGACGAAGTGTTCTAACGAAGCTACGGAACTAATAAGAAAAACTAGACGCTTTTTTATCTCCCACTGATGAGGTAATAGTATATATAACATGTATATGCGAGCTGGTTCGTTTTTTGTTTTGTTTTATGTGATCTCATTTTAGGGTCACTAGCACTTCTTAACAAATACATGTGTACCGATAAAATCCTTTTCCTTTGTAAGCCTACCAGTGCATAACACCACCAAACCATATAAAAGTTGGATTACAAATATGCACTATGTGTAATTGGAGGATAATCAAACGAAGCAAAGGATAGCACGCTATCCTACTTTGACTTCACAATACACACGCGCTCAAACGATTTGCACTGTTTAGTGAATTGCATAAAATAGCGACAAGTTCTTTTCGTTACTGCCACTCAAAGAGTACGGAAATCTATCTTGTTCCTTCGCCTGTCTGACCTATTGCAAAATTTGACTCTTGACTTCAACCGTCCGCCTATTATATTCAACATTAGCGAAATATGAAATGCTTACTCCAAAAAAGTTGCTCTCTCTAATGACTTAGAGAAATTCAGACGTAAATTGTAGAAAAAATGTAATGCAAATCAAAGTAATGCGTTTTCAAACGTCATATCCGGAATTGTTATAAAACGACGAAAAAATTATATACAATTTGGCAATAATGGTGCGCAAAACATGACTTCCTTTCTTTTGTTCAGTTTTTAGCTGTTCGACAATTCAGCATATTGGGAATTCTGTGTAATTTGTACCATTTTGTAAAATGCATGTTTGAAATTAATTGAAGAATAAAAATGCAACAACTTTCATGATTGTTTCACTTCATATATGTACTTTGCGGTGCATGGTTTCTCGACACACGTACTAGAAAGGCACGTATGACAAGGCCCATCGATGATTCATTTCTTTACTCGTAGTTCATTTCGTACTCCGATCCCTCGGAAAAAGTCCTTCTAAAAATCGACTACAAAAATGCTTTCAACAGCGTAACAAGAGATCACCTTCTCCGTGAAATACAAGTTCGTGCTCCTCACATTTATCCCTACATGTGGCAGAGTTATGCAGAACCTTCCTCATTATCTTTTGGCCTCCATCACATCTCGTCCGAATCCGGTTGCCAACAAGGAGATCCAATGGGACCTGCTGCCTTCAGTCTAGTTATTCACCCATTAGTGGACTCTCTATCTTCCGAACTCAACTTATGGTACCTCGATGACGGAACCCTGGGGGGCGATTGGCAAATCGTTCTCAACGATTTTAAAAGGATCGTATCAGAGAGCCTCTTGCTTGGTCTCGAAGTAAACCCATCAAAATGTGAGCTGCTTATTCTGGATGAATCTCAATCTGAAGTTATCACCGAGGCTTTTCTATCTTTCTCTCCGAATATGAAAATCATTTCAAGGGACTCTGTCGGACTTCTCGGGGCCCCTTTAACTAAAGAAAGCATTGATGGTTTCATGGAAGCTAAAATACCAGAATTTCATCGTTTACTGGAACGTCTCCCCCAACTTGAACCACACATAGCTTTTTTTCTCCTCAAAAATTGCCTAGCTGTTCCGAAGATGATGTATTTGCTCCGCACAACTCCGCTGTGGCACTCGAAACATTTAGTGGAAATAGACTTAATTTTCAAGCAATGCCTCGAGATGATAATGAATGTTTCAATGAATGATGTGGCCTGGTCTCAAGCTTCATTACCAGTACGAAACGGTGGACTTGGGATAAGGAAGACTACTGAGCTCGCTTTGCCAGCCTACTTATCATCTGTAAACAGCATTTTAAAAATTTCCTGGATGATTTTGCCTCGCGAATTAGTCTCTCCGGAGTTCCCTTGTCTTGAAGAAGCTACAGATTTATGGAAACTCGCAACAACATCAGAATTTTGTCCACCTTTTCCGGAGAAACAAGAAAACTGGGACACACCTTTAATTAAAAACAGATTTAATTCTCTTCCACGTAACTCCATTCAAGATGAGGCTCGCCTGCTTTCAGTCTCTCAGAAGGAGTCCGGTGACTGGCTGAATGCTATACCTTCTCCCCCCTTGGGCACAGTCATGGACCCGGATTCCCTCCGAATTGCTATCGCGCTCAGACTCGGACTAAAAGTTTATGAAAGTCACATCTGCATTTGCGGAGCTACAGCAGACGTGTTCGGTCATCATGGATTATCATGCAAGAAAAGTGCAGGACGTTTTAGTAGACATGCAGCTCTTAACGACCTTGTCAAACGTGTCCTCAACGCTGCCGACATTCCATCCCAGTTAGAACCAACTGGACTCAGTCGAGACGATGGCCGTAGACCGGATGGAGTTACCTTGATTCCTTGGTTCAGAGGAAAGTCTCTAGTCTGGGACAGCACTTGTGCCCATACTTTGAGCGCTTCTTATGTTGGAATGACTTCCAAACTAGCTGGAAGCGCCGCAGACGCCGCCGTGAAGAAGAAGCACAGCAAATACAAGGATATAAGGAGCAACCAGAATTATCTCTTTATTGCTTTTGCCGTAGAAACCTTCGGTTCTTGGTCGCAGGAAGCTCTCGAATTTGTCAAGGAACTGAAACCAAGACTGATGAAATCCTCGGGTGAACAGAGATCCATAGCCTACTTTCGCCAAAGAATTAGTTTAGCTATTCAGAGAGGGAACGCTGCTAGTGTTTTAGGGACTATTCCTAATTCTACTTCCCTCAATGAAATATTTTATCTTTCATAAATTAAAAACTGTCGCAATACATGTGTTGTTAAAGTTTACATTTTCCGTTGACAATAAAGTTTACCCATTTTCTTTACTCGTGTAAACTTCAATTTCATTTCATAAAAATAATTCTCATATATTTAGTAAGGTTTCAAGTGCACGTTCCTTTTTGAACCATGAAAGCACCGAATCTTGGCCATGTCAACTCTGAAGATTGAAGCCCAATCATGACCCTTTCCTGAACCCACTTCTTGATGTCATAGTATTTTTATTATAATTCGCCAATGGTTGCTCGGAGAGTTCAACCGAACATGTGCACGAACTTTTACATGATCTCCATCATTTCGATTGATTTCTAACATTTTTGTGTGTTCACTTCACTTCACATGAAAAAATATATAAGTATACAAGTGAGGAAACTAAAGTTCTCTCATTAAGCCTTTAAAATGCGAGAAAATGCTCCAGCTTCCATACACCCTAATAATTATCTTGCTTCTCGCAACTGTTGTGTCACCTGAGCTGCCAGACATCCCCAGTCTCCAAACGTTTCTCTCCGGGAATCCCGATATCACCTACAAACGACTCGAATACTATTTCCAGAAAAAGACAGGTGTAACCAAAAATTCCTTCCCAGAAACGAGGTTATTTCCCCTTTGTCTCAACTCCAGCTCTGTGAGGAAGGTGTCGAAGGTGGAAAAGTTTGCTCAAATCTTCGAAAAATTGGAGAACACATTTGACTGTTCAAAACCACTGCCATATTACAAATTTGAGAAGGAAAACCATTCCACAACTCATCCCGCATCCTGGATTCACAAAATTCAGTTGAGCAGAATCAACACGCCGGACCCCGACGTAAGGAACTTAAGACAGTGGATGAATATCAGGGTGACAACGAAGGAGAAGATGGAGGGGTTATACATGCAAACCATTGTCGGGCCCTTGGGCTTGTCATCAGGGGAATTTTCTCTGGAGTTCCCATGCAGTGATATACCTACGACAAAGAATTCTGGGAAATTTTCTTTTCTATTAAATTGTGACTACAGGTCAAAAGCAGAAATTTCGGTAAAGTTATTTGTGGAAATCGTTTACGAAAGAATATCCATTTATATTCCATATGAAAATCTATGTCGATTTCATCTAAAAATTGTAGCATCCTAGAGCATACTTTGGTGGAACAGGAACAGGATCGGAAACATTTTCTGCGTTTCACGTTCACTTCCGATGGACAGATATTACCTGTTTGGAGTCGCCATTTTTACAATTCATGTACGAATGAGTGCCAATAAAGCATACATCATAAATACCTAATCATAATGTCGCTGATTTAATTTTCAAATTCAAATCAAATTCTAGTTTAATTCCCGTCAAGAATTTCGTATCGAACCCTGAAATGGGAAAGGATTTTCAACCTCAGCTCTCCCCGGTGTTCACAAACTTTGACTTTGACAGTATTGATGGTAATTATTAAGCCTGTATGAGAACTTTTTTGAAAGCATGCAAATTAAAAGTGAACTATCGACTGAAATTCTTACTTTTGTTAAACATAGGTGTAATAACCCCGTCCTATATGGACTGGTGGCATGAAATGACATGTAATCAAACTAGTCAAAAATCAGGGTGGAAAGCTAGCTCAGCATTGTATCACGACACGCAATTTGAAAGCTTGAAGTGGAATGAAAGCTCGGAACTATTTAGACTTCCATTTAATGACGACTTTGATTCCTGCATCACTACCAGTAGTCCATCAAAATTGAAGAAGTTGGGAAGAAACGATGTCCGTCGGGAATGTGCTCCGGTGATTAAAAAACTAAAAATCCAGTCCCAGACATTTTCCCTTGTTTTAAATCGCTAATTTTATTTTTCAACTTTAAATGGACAGGGTCCTTTCAAATGCTCCGAAAAGTTTTCTTTTAAAAGCTACCAAGACTCGGATACATTTTCGGATTTGGTCGATAGGCGTAAAAAAGATGTGTGTCTCGTACAAAATAAGAAACTCAAGACATATGAAATGCTCTACAATTTTCTAATTAGAATCATATTTTCATCTCAAATCAATTTCCAATTCTCCTTTGATCCAGTTTCAATCTTTCGTGAAGACACAAGACTGTCTTCCTTGTTACTTCCCTACCAGAGAAGAGATTTTCGGAGCTACTCTCTGTGACAATTCCACGGGAAATTTGTCGACAAGCCAAACGTCAGAGTACCATATTTACCTTGATTACACTGAATTATTGGAAGCCCCTGTAAACATATCACAAGATTTTACTCCAATTACTCATCTGCTGACTACACCCGAAATTGTTTCATTTTATTAATCGAGTGGTCCCCTATTTTCTGTAGGTTCACGGACGAGCTCATGGAGCAGTTGCATTTCTAGCCTTGCTCGTTCTCGCTCCCTTGGGAAATTTCATCGGTAGAGTAGAAGCAACTTGAAGAAAATAAAATAGAACAAATTAAAACACATGTATAACTAATTACCAATTGTGTTCTCACACAGGTCGATTTTATCAAGGCACCATGCACTCAAAAAAGAACCGCCACGATGATTCGAATCCGGCTGGATTCTGGACATATGTACGCATAAATTGACATTATAATTTTGAAGATGGTGATAGTCAGATTCAAAATGAATCAGAATCAACACTACTTTCACATCGCAGTTACATGTGGCATTCCACACGTCCAGTTTCTTCCTGATGTGGATTTCCATGGGCTTGGCTTCCTCAGGCTATGAAGGCATGATTAATGCGGAGCATTGTTTCGTTCAAGCAAAGAACAATTCCGGGCTGGCGCCACAAGACGAAGTAATGGAAACCCTGGGAAATTGCATCACAAACGCTTTGATTCCATCGGCACACGTGGTAATAGGAAGTTTAGCGTTCGTTTGTCAGAATTTGGTCTTCTTGGGGTCGTTCTTTAGGCACTCCGATCGAAGCATTAGGAATATTCAAGTTATTTTTCACTCCCACGGTGGCTACTTGACTTACTTGCTTGCGGGTACAAAAATACCAAATATAAACACACTTTACTTTATAATAGAAGCGAATTTAAGTTTTTGAAACGTAAAACATTTTCCAGTTTTATCCGTTTACCTGGCGGCGGTTAGAGACTGCGCAGATACGTCCACGTGGGCAACGTATCTTTTGGCGTTAACACTCATTGCGACTGTAGTCGTAGCTGTAATTTGCAACTCGGAAGACGAACTGATCGGGATTGAACCGCGTAGATTTCAGTGGCCTATTTTGGAACATGTGCAGCTCCTCGAACATGGACCTCATCATGAGAAGAAGCTTTGCATGCTTTTTACATACCTTTTCTTCGTCGTGATTTTCTGGATCATTGCTGTGATCAGTATTTCGGTGGTGTCGAGATCGGAGCGGGATGCGCTCGGCTATACTGGTTCTGGTAATACTGGTCATTCCTCCCAGCGGATTCGTGGAATTTTTGAAGAGTGTGAGGGTCACGTAATTAAAATAGATTGGGAGGATGAGGAGTTTTGGTGATTTGGTTTTGTTAATGAATATGATGATGATTGGAAATAAGTTTGGGTTATATTTCGATTGTCAAATTCTCCTTGATTTTGATTTCCTATCGGTTATGTTCATGTGTTCGATTAAGAGGATATGTTGTCGTCAATGACAAGAACTTGAAAATATGTATTTTTAGAAAAATATATATTATATTGGCCCGTTTCATTTTTTGCCAAGTTTGAATTTCAATTTTTCCTTGCCATATTGTTCTCTTTGTCCGCAGCCACGCCTTAATCATGGAAGTTTTCTTCTCCGCACATTTTGTTCTCTTTATAATAAGCACAATTTTCCACCAAGCATCCCCCACAACTTGTAAAGTAAAACCTATTCCAGCAGACCGCACTTTGCCAGCATGTGAAGGAGGCATTGTGGGCATCGACCCGGAAGAGTTCGACAAGTTTTTGGGACGTGGCAAGAACAGTGGGATTCATGAAGCACAACTGGACAAGTACTATGGCGAACACAAACTCAACCACTCCGGTCATCCGAGAGTGTTCCCAGTCTGTATTACAACAGATAATCCCATTTTCTCGCAAGATGAGCATCTCGATCCATGGATAGAAAACCTGGAAAAGTTGACAGAAGCTCTTTACGCAGGATTTCGCTCCTCCCATGGTCAACGCTTTCACCAGTTCGACAAGGAGACAGATTTGATTCGAGATAACAATACGGATAGGTGGATTGACTCGGTGGAGTTGTCGCGAATTAACATTGGGGTGGCGGGATACGTAAACCTCAGAAATTGGTTTCATGTCACTATAAAAGTCAACCCAGACAAGTTTCCAAATGGGATTCAAGGAGTTCTTGTTCACCACATTTCTGGTCCACTCGGTACTACATTATCCCGTCGAACATTGAAGCCGAGTTAAATTCATAAATTGCATGCCACGTTTCCTTAATTTTAGGACTCCCATTAGCTGAATTTAATCTCGATTTTCCGTGTCAAGATGAGGATAATGCAACAGAAGGACATCTTATTCACTGTGATTTTAGACCGAGAGTGTCTATTCGTGTAAGGTTAACTCGTACGAATATTTTATGAGATTTTACTTGAAACATAAATGCGGATGTCTATATATACGTATCTAGCATCCACAAGTTTACTTTGGAGGAGGCTCCGGAAAATCTTCCAGCGAATTCCACTTCCATGTCCGATACACCCATGCGTCATGCGTGGACATCTCGTATATTCAGTTTATGTAAGATAACATTTCTGCCAATATTTCTCAAGTTGAAACGCTTATTGGCAACTTTAATAAAAATATATATTTATTGTCAGTGTCATCCCCGTGAAGAAATTTAAGGTTGGTATGCGAAGAGAAGCCGAGTGGCAGGCTTATCTGTCGCAAGTATTCGCGATCAACTCGCCAAATGGAATGGATGCTCGTAATGGCCTTCCGGTGCGTTTACTAAACATTCTAACACGTCCTCAACACCACGAACTCAAGTGAAATCTTAATTCGTTGTTTATGTGTCTAGTATCCGGTATATGAAAGCTATCGAGACAAAATGTGGTGTCACCTCAACTCTGACACAGAGCTCCAGGAGAAACTAACCGGGAAACCTCAAGGCCAGTCAGACAAGAACTATGACCCGTTGGTTTGGGCAGTTTACCCTGACCTGCTGCGAATTCTGCCCAACTATGAATATGAGTATTGTCTACTTGGCGAGTATAAAACGGGGAGAGACGAGACGAGAATGGAATGTCCCCCTGTAAAATCAATAATCAATAATTGCCACTTGAAAATAACAATTTTCTAAATTAACGCACTATTGACTAAATGCTTCATTTTGTCATTCGAAAAGGGCCCGTTTCAATGTGACGTGTCCTTCCGGGATATGAAATTTAAAGACATTAGGAAGGAACGTAGCTCTTGGGTGAGCTTTACCCATAATGGCAACGGCATATCCTTCGTTGATAACATATTGCTTTCCACATTGCCAACAATATAATTTCCGTTTCAGCTTCACAATGAGAAGGAGAACAATGAGCAGTGCACTCCATGTACTGAAGCAGCGACCCAAGAACTGTACAAGACTGTTGCCCCGAAGCCATGCAAATACGACGTAAATGACATGATGGATGCGAATGACGCTTGGGAAACGGTGGTATGTGTGGATTGTGGATCACTTTATTTTTGGCATGTATCAATTTTTGCATTCAAATACATAATATCGATTTTGCTATTTATCCAGGTTTACAAGAGGAAACATTTGCTACTTACATTTCTCGTCTACTTTATCATCATCCCTGTCGCAAACTTATTGGCCCGCTTCTTCAAGGAGTTTCCACAGAAAGCTTGGCTGGGAGTGCAGCATTGGATTTTTGTAAGAAATTGTTGTTCAAAACTATCCAATTCCCGAAAGGTGTAAATTGATGTGCTAAAATAGGCAACCTTATTTTTCCTTTCCAGTGGCACGTCTTGCTTCATCTAATTAGTATAATATTTACTTGGGTTTCTATCGGATGGCTAGCGATGGGTAACTTGTTTTCAGTAAAGTTTTTTTTTGCTCGTTTTCCACAACATTTTCTTACTGATGGTTTATCGGTAGGTTCTGACCTGGATAACTTATTCCCCAAATGCACACTCGCCGGAAAATTCCTAACAACTGAAGAGGAAGATGAGTGCGAATCGTTACGTAAAGTGAGCATAAGTCATCAAGTCCTTGCTTGGATAGTGGTTTTCCTCCAGCACGCCCACATATTCACAGGTTGCGAGAGAAGCAAGAATCCTGATCGACGAGCACAGCAGACAATGGTCCACGCGTGTGGAGGCTACGCCACCTACGTCATCTCGATAATTACAGCTTTGGTTGCGAACCCAACTTGTTCGAAAGATGTGTACACCGCTCTCATCTGCTATGCCATTGTGTACTGCATCGCGTTCGTATCTTTTACTGCAATCGAAGTGCAGATTGACGGATTTATTGAGATTTCTCCGAGGCGAAGTCATTTTCCTGTGGTGGAACAGATTCTTCTCGAGCATGACGACTCTTATCATATCGAGCAATTCCATCAATGCAAAAAATACATTTTGGGCATGACCATTGGGGGAATGTTGATCATCTGGGTGTTCTTTTGGGTGTCGGAGTTAACCTTTAGGGCACAAATTAGGGATTATTTGCAAAGTGGGAAGAAGCCAAGTGGAGACAGGGCTTGTCTAGGATTTCAGCTTTAAGATTAATTATATTCAGTAGTTTATATTTTTTGGAATGCTCGTGACTTCAACGTATCTTTATTTTCGATATGGTTATGTACAAAAGCATATTTGCTGGAGAATGTAATCCATTCAAATCAGCGGTATATCACTAAAAATTACTTTTTATTCTTGTGTGCATATATGCACCCCTATCAATAAATAAAAGTGGATACTTAGCTAAATGGTCTTCCTTTGAAACTTTTCTCATCAAAATTTAGCTTTACGAACGGTACATATTCTCTAGAAGTGCCTCCTCGTAGTTATTTATATCACCCAGAAGCTTTCTCCAGAACAGGGATTTGTCCAGTTGTGAAGCTGCCAGAATGGGACTTATTGGGGCGATGTAAGATGACGTTCCAGATGACGACGACGGGTTAGAGGCTCTGATTAGATTTCCATTTTGAAATGGGCCATCTTGAGAAGACTCCCTACCCCACATGTCCAGTATTCCGGGATTTGATATATCAAAGGATCTTGCAAGTGAAACTGGAGAGTTTTGGGATAACCCTCCGCCACCGGGGGTGGGTAAAACACCAGAGTCTCCTCCTCCATTGTCCTCACTTCGGCGACCAATCCTCGGAAGGGATTTCACTGCTGGAGCCTGTTTGCAGATAAAGACTTTTTTAATCAATTTTATTTTGGTAATTATTCAATGTTTTCCAGCATCATGGGGTATCTTGAGAAGAGAGACAGAGAGAGAAGAAAGAAGTGAAAGTGTAGAAAAGAGGAAGTGAAAATAGTTAAAGAAGAAGACGAATATACATCAATGCCCTGTGGTAATTAAGATGAGCCACGAGAGTTAGAGTGCGGTTGCATAAAAACAGAGAAGAAGAATTAACAAATGTATTTATAAATTTGTGCGAGCATATATTGCTTAAAACCAAAACATTATCATTTTCTGAAAGCAGAAAAGGTTTTTAATTTTTTTAAATTTATTTTACCAAGTACGCTCACTTACACTTGCTTTAAAGTAGTAATTGGGCTGGCCATTGATCACATCAACGAAGAGGAAAGGACTGATTATTAGAACGAGGAGAACTGGCAAGCTGAGCGGAATTTGACCCGCTGAAGTATTAAAAATACGGTTAAAATGGTTACTCGCACTTGCAAATACGTAATACAAAATATCCAGTCACAATTATTTTTAGTTTTAATTACCTTGCTGCCTTACAGCTATCATAGCTCTCGGGTTAACTCGACTTTCCTTCTGCTTTCACTCGTTCTATATTTGATCAAGATATGATGAATACTGGAAATATTTTAAAACGCTGCAGAAACGATGTTGAACAATTATTATTTTTTAAACTTCAAATTTCGATAAGGATAACGGACCCAGTTGATGTCACATATCGTTTACATTCCCCTTTAGAAATACGAGAGAATCTCCCCTCCTCTCTTGCTATTTATACGTTTTTTCCAGCCATGAAGCTCAATAGGAATAATTTTTCTACTGGAAAAAGGGCCACAGATTGGGATTACATGAATTCCACTTCACGCGACACGTAAATGATCAGCAAATGCGACTGGAATATTGGGGACAACAGGTGTGCACAAGGCGCATACTGACATCGTGTGAAGCTCAAGAACATAAAATGTTTGTAACGACCAAACTCAAGTGTCATCAACCCACATCAATTTTTCCATTATTTTATTGCTTTCACTTTGCCTTGCCCGTATAAAAAATGCGACTTTTCCAACGAATTGTTTTTCCTCTTCGATACTGGAGACAATGGAAAGAAGCCACATTATGGAGAACCCAGATCACACAGTATGCTGCCGAGCCCTCCGCATCACAGAAAATAGAGACGAACGTAGGCAATTAGACATTAGGAAATTACTTTTCTCCACAATTTTCATCATAAATCAATTATAATTAAGCTAGGATGATGAATACACAAAAAATAGGATGCATACTGGATATATCAACAGGGTGGGTGGTTGTGTGTATGTTTCCAAATTCTATGAATATAACATATATATATACGTAATTGTTGAAAAGTTCCTGTATTTTATAAACTGCGCGTGCAACTAACTGCGGAAAAAATCATCATCGGCCAGGGACGTCGACGTACGCATGTATGCTTTATTTAGGGAATATTACAAACAAGCAGGTGGCTCCTCATGTTCATTGTTCTTGTATGTCAGTATTCGAAGTAGTTCCGTTGTTGTGGGCCTGAGGACGAGCGAACGAAAGTGCGATTTCTGGAACAGCAAATTGATTGAAAATGTCATGCAATAAGTATAAGAGCGTATTCATGAGTGGTTTGTTTGCTATGCCCTCATGTTATTTTCGTCCTCTGACGAACTACGTAAGTCTATTAATATAAATAGGTCTGAAGTCTGAAGGGGTGGACACGTAAGAAGGAAATGTGACAAATATTTTTTTGCTTATGAAAGTACCAAGTCAAACGTCATTGTGATATACTCCTCCCCCCACGTCAATGTCCGGGTATATATGACTTGTGAGTCTAACTATTGATGGAAGGAATGAGTATTAGGGTGAAAATTGTTAAAAATTCTAAAGCATAAAATCAATCACATTTTATTAGGAAAGAATGAAAAGTGTTCGGTTCTTCACTCCATCATTATAAAATCAAACAAGGATAAACGCACATGACAAATACAATGTAGAATTTATATTTCCAACTTTTGATTAATATTTAATGGAATCCTTAATTCTCTGGTTGTGAATTCCAACATTCACCTGCCACACGAGGTACAAAGTGAATTCAGTCAAGTCCACTAATCCATCCCCGTTCACATCCATTTGCTTGATTTTCTGTCCTGCCTCGATCCACTTGTCTTGGACGTTTTGATTGATTCCGTCGACTGTCAAAGCATGCTACCAAATCCCAACCCCAAATTAATACGAATAAATCCAAAGTTTAAACCGTAAATATCGTTAAATATAGAAATACACACCCTCATGTACTCCCATTGGGAAATCATTCCATTTTTGTCATAATCATGAAGTCTGAACATAAGTTCGAGAGCCTTGTCGGGATATGCCACTGGGCCCATGTATAAACTTGTGAACTCTGCGACATCACATCAGTCATAGTTAATTATGTTAACATTATAATGCATAATATAAACGTACTATGATTTTCAGTCTATATATTTAATCTGAATCCATACCATCGTTAGAAATTCGTCCATCCATATTCTTATCCATCAATTCAAAAATACGTAGGAGAAGCAAGCGAGGTTCCCCAGCCGCTTTATTCAATGTGCCCAACAGTTTGAAAATGGCAACTTCCTGTTTCCCATCGTTGAATCGGTCGAAGGCCCTTTCCAGGGTACGGCTGGCCAACTGAAGAGCTACAATTAAATACGGAGTAATTAATAATTCGATTGGCTTCATTAGGTTCTTCCCAAAGCATATGGGTAACCTACCATCCTTAGGATCGTTTGCATGTACTCTTTCGATTTCATCTTGAAGTTCCTTCGCAGCTTCTTGATCTTGGTCGTCTTGCACTCGGTTTGACTCTTCTGCTGATTCTTTGCCATAATCTAGAGAGAGAGAAACAATTTGATTGAAATTTGAAGATTAAAAATTGAATTTCAACTTGCATGATTTTAAACATGCTAGATTTACCATCATCTTGGGAAAGAACTACATCAGGACAAATAATGAATATGACACAGGTAAGAAACCTCGCCAGAAACAATATATTTAGAAACTTCATTATGCCTTAGTTTTATTTTAACTTGGACAATACTGGTTAGCTAGAAAAAAATTAAATACTTCCTCTTCGAAAATTATCTACTGTCTAGATGTAAGTCTGAGGTGGAACTGAATTCTAAACTGCATATGTGGAAGCTGTGATATATTTGACGCTGACTCCACTTATTCCCGACTGCCACGTAGTATAATCTGACGTGGAGTTTAAATAATTGTTTCATTTCTGGAAATCATAAAACTTAATTGGCACATCTCCAAGTCTAAGGTTTTGCAAACCAAGCCTCACGATAATGTTGAACATGGGTATTAGTATATACACAAGTATTATATGCACATAAGTGTCACGTCAATTTAATTGCTTGTAAAACGTCGTGGACATCAAATTAGGTTCTACTGAAAATTGTACATTATGAGGTGATTGAAATTACGTGGAAATATTTCATGATGGCATGGTTCTTCTCCATATTTGAAACCGTACTTGAGCATGAAGTTTGAAGGTTCTGTACTTTTTGTGCGTTGAAAAGCTATATTATTCTTCGCCTTTGTCTTCGTTCCTTTGAGACAACCAAATTGTGTCCAATCCTGCATCCCCCCATGATATCCCATCACTCCAACCCTTTCACGCGTCCCCTTTCAAATCATACAGACGATCCGGCATCCTCGAACACGATGTGCACAGACATACGTACATAATATCAAAATAAAAAATCCAAGGAGTCATACACAAGAATTGTTCGTCAAATAAAAAAATTCAATTTTGCTCTCTATTACAAAGACTGAAGAATTTGGCTTGTAATGAATATATGAGACATGGTTGGGCAAACAAAAATCCCAAATTTTAGGATGACCACATACATGCACAACCCCTGATTATACATAGTGCAAAGTACAAACATAATCTTTGTCTGTATGATTCTTCTGCATCCATCCCCACATCCGTACCTACTGCTAGCTGCCTCCCAATATATACCGTGTATCTTAGAATCTCGTATGTACAATTTTGGGTGAAATATATACATGCAAGAACATTGTGCCAGGTACAATCTTAGAATATGGATATGGAATATACCTAAAACTTGTACCACGAAACATGAAGCTCCGGCTATGATTTTCTCAAGTCAATGTGAATATCGGATGGGATTGTTTGATGTGTACATGTACATATGCCTATGAATAAGGAGTACACCTCTGCTCTGGACATGTTTCATGTTTTTTTAGATGAAATGAATGTGATGAAGAAATGAAGATTCTCTCGAGCAATCTCAGCTTCACCTTATGCATGTTTTGTATATCGGTGATTTTTGCGAATATCTGGGTCTCCTCATCAGTCCTCATCAAGCCCCTTCCCGTCACGTTCTCAGAAATCTATTGATTTTTCCAGCTATATCATCATATCTATATACACACTTTCTCCAGGCAGGCATACATAGCGAACTGCTGCTGAACGTTTGTATTTTTCAAGTGATTTAGAAGTTTGTGATCCAAAACAGGTGATTGGGAGGAGTTGGACAAGAAAAGTGTGTTTAATTACAAATTTGTGGACCAATATCGGATATCAACATCAACCGGAAGACACGTCACTTCCATTTTGAATCGGTCAGCTGGAACAGGAACCCTTTCTCCAACAGACAACAGAAATTAGGTAAATAAAAAACTTGGCTTTCATTTTCATACCAGAAAGAGTTGGAGTAGAATGTTTTGGGTGCTTTGAGAACGTAAAATCACCTTTTGCTTTTGTTTATGTGATTTCGCAGGTGACGACAGATGAGATTATGATGGTGTTGGGCGTGGATATACTTTAATGCACAGTTTTTTAGTGAATTAATGAAGTCATGACCAAAAAGTCCAAGTCAAGAAGCAAGGTGACTTCTAGTTCTGGAATTGAGTCAAAGGACGAGGTAAAAGGTGGACCAAAGATAACTAGTACAGAGTCTGGAGGAGTTGGAGTGAACAATTTACCTGTGAAGAACGGCAAGCTGTCCTCATCACAATCTGGATTCATCACAGATAATCCTTCCGCAAAGATTGCCAACAACTCTTCCTTATCCTCAGTGCCTGGCATTGTTGATGACTTCCTAGCCCCAAAGTTTGTAAAAGTTTTGAACCTAAGTGATCACGGCTATGAGAAAATTCCACCCCCTGACTTGGCGGAAGTGAAGGCACGGGACAATAATGCGAATAAAGTTGAAGAGAGTTCCAATTCGCAAGTTCCAATACTTCCAGTCCCTCCAAAAACTAGCAGGAGAAAAAGTAAGCCGACGAAGAAAAGTGCAAATGTAAATGTAGGATGTGATTCAGACGAAGGACTAGAGCATGAACTTGACGATCTTAGCTTAAACAGCAATGGGGATGGAGGAGGAGCCAAATTTACAAATTCTATTCAGAACCACCTGAAGTCGGAGTTGAGTCGACAAGATGCAGAGAAATTGGCGAGATTAGAGCGAATACGAAATTCAGCATTTCAATACGATGGGAATAACATTGTCATTGTCTCGAATTTGGTGGATGGCCCACCCCTCCTTGATGAAAATGATCCGCAACAGTATCAAGCAAGTTCCTCCTGTTACGACGACTTTAATTATGACTACGATGCAGAAGACCTAGTCGAAGCGAGTGGTGGAGGTGGACCTGGAAGTGCTTCTGCCCCCTCCGATGAAACTTCTATTCTAGGCCTTGATTTAGAAAATGAGGATGACGAGGAGGAGCGTGCTGGAAGTTGGTCCCTTTCCCATCATCATGTTGACTACTGCTACCCTTCCTCAAAGCAACAACCTTCGAGTTCTGTCGCATCCTCAGAGTCTGAAAATAACGCGAGTAGTTCCACAACTGGAAGCGTCTCGAAATGCTACCCAGCACTGGCGTCATGTTCCACCATTTGGGATGGAGTAATTCACCTTTGTGAAATTAGGAATTGCTCGAAACCCGCAACGAAGAAGTGTAGCCAATGCAAGCAAGTGTTCTACTGTGGAGAGGACCATCAGAGATTAGATTGGAAAAAACATAAAAACGACTGCACTCCGTATCGGATGGAGAGGCGTTTTGATGACGACGTTTCTGTCGCTGTCGCTGCGAGAAACATTCCTGCGGGGCAGGTCATATTTTCAGAAAGACCACTTCTTGTCTTCCCTGTTGCTGATCCGGACAACGACTTTGCGAGTGTGATGAGCTTACCATGTATTAAGAACAGAGTGTCTCGAACATCATCTTCTCAGGAAGGATATCTTTGCAACGCTGTAAAACCTGCGTGCTTTGGATGTTTGAAATCTGTTGAATTTGTTGGCCCACCGAGATACAAATGTAATAAATGTTATTTGCCATTGTGCTCTTACAATTGTCAAATGCATTTGTGTCACGTTGTTGGGGAGTGCCAAGCCATCGAAACCCAGGGGGGATGGGTATGTATATTTGACATATTTGAACTCGTACATGAGTCTTACTTAATATTGCAGTGCTATTTTTCAATTTTACCTTTTCCCTGATTGATTCAGAGCGAAGAAGATAAAGGCTGTTACCACAGTATGTACATGGACGTGGAAATTCTGAGAGCACTTCAGCTGGAAAACTACGACCACGATCAATGGGAGAGATTTCTGCAGATGAAGCAGAACTTGAGGGTGGAGGCATACAAGGAGTCAGCGAAATTTAGGAGATTTATGAACAATTACAGGGAACTAGTCCCATTCAGTGCCAAAATGACTGGCTATCACGATGATCTCATCGGGAACGTGCATGCGATAATAACTGCCTTGTCTTTCCGACCCTCTCTTAAGTCATCGTAAGTATACACAAATTTGATGTTTTTAACGAAATTACAATTATTGTTTAAATAGGAGGAAGTAATTAGTTAAATTGTTTTCATTTTATTTTAAAGGCACAAGCTTCTCTTCGCAACTCAAATCCTTTTCGCCCACGACTGCGTTCCAAACACTTTCCACTACTTGGAAGAGGGTTCAGGGGCAGTTCATAACATGAAAATGTGTACAAAAGCAGCGGTGGCGATTTGCAAACGAGAGATGATCACGATAGACTTCTGTCCCACTCCATTCCTGTATTATCCCTTAAGACGCATGATTCTCCGTAATGTTCTCAGCATTGACAACTGTACCTGCAAAAGATGTCGCGACCCAACCAGTCTCGTCGACCGTTCTGCGGACATCAAGTGTCCACGATGCCGACATGGCCTAATATGTGCTGATCAGCCTACGAAGTGGAAAGATTCTGTCTGGGCGTGCAATATGTGTATCGAAGAATTCTCATACTGTTATGTGGCCAACGTCACTGAGAAATGTCGCAACGAACTGGCTTCCATTATTAGCAAACCAAAGCAACAGCTTGTTGGTGCTCTCTCGCACTTCATCACTAGAAGGGAGGAACTAGACCTCAACCCTGGACATAGTATTATTCTCCAAGCTTGGAGCTTCATGGAAGCCCACTTGCGACCTAATCTAGCTGCGACGAGATTACCTGGACCAGCACAACAATATCCAGAAACGGTCCTTGATGACTACAGACTGTTGGGAAAATCTTGTGATGCAATAGAACGGCATTTGCAGCATGTTCGCCCTGGAATTTGTTACGAGAGAGGTATTAATTGATTATCACAAAATTGCTTTAACTTTAAAGATACATTTCAGTATCAAACAAACTTCTGTTTATATTTTAACTAGGTTGTTTGCTCTTCAATCGATACTACGTAGAGTTAGCTACCTCTGCGAAACGTTTTTGTCTTCGACTAGTAAAGAGGAAAGATTACATTCAGGAGCTTATGATGTGCATCAAAACTCTTCAGGAAGCGCTGAAAATTTTCCAAAACTATGAGGGATTCAACCGCGATGTTTCCCTTTACATTCAAGATGCAACGAGTGCTCTAGTTAACACAAAATCCTTCATTCAAGAACTGATTGTGACTGATAATGAAGAAAATAAGAAACTCGCTGCTGCTAAATTAAAACAAACAGTGTAGTGCATATGACGAACCGTTTTTGTTATCGACTCAAAACTGAACTGATTTCCAAGTTATTGCAATATTATTTACAGACAGTTAGATCTGATGTGTTCCATTCACTCTTGCTTCCTTGCTATAAGCTATAAAAAATAAGCATAGTTCATTATATTGTTGTGTTTATGAATTTTGAATGAACTTAGCTTGACATTTTCGTTAATTAGATTTATTACAATTACAATCATGATGTTTCAGTCAACTTCATCAGTCACACATTGAATACACATGTATGTTTGTTTGCATTTGAATGGCAGCAGGATTGCGTACTAATACGATCCATTCGTTACACGAAAATGTATTTTATCGTATATTCTTTATATGAAAACAGTGTAGAACCAGGTAAAATACAATGCGTCATTATTTTACTACCATGAATTAAGGTATTATATTACAGCGTATAGCAAATAGAAGATCCAAGAGTTGTAGTGTTAAATGTACTGTTTACAACTCATGTTCAATCAGATTACTTGAAAAGGCTAATAGATTCATATTACTTGCTAATTTGTTATTGTTTTTGAATAATTTGAGATGTTCGTATTCCGTAATTACGTTAAAATGAAACTGAGTTTGAATGAAAATATTGTAATGTGCAATGTCGATTGTAGGTAATGTGTTCCAACGCATCGCATAAAGTAAGTAATATGTACTTGGGCAAATGAGTGAGTTTACCAACTTGAAAAACTCACTTTTGTATTGCAGTTTACTTGAGTTTACGCATTTGAAAGAAACGATCTTCTCAAGTTGAGCTACATAAGGCATATGGTTCAGGGTGTAATTAGTAAAATGAATTCAAAACTTTTGATTGTTATCCTTCAATTTATACTGGATATACTTCACAAATGGCAAAACCAAGTAGGGGTGTACCGTCTACTATCGTGTCACATTGAAAATTATTCATTCATTGTTCGTTATCACGATTTATCTGTGATAACTTTTTATTATTTTCTTGTTGAAATTCTGAAGACATATTTTGAAAAATGTTTTACCTAAAAATACAACAGGGATTCCTAATCATTGATTTTTTTTTTATTTAAACGTCAAGCATTTCCTATAACTAATGCTATGAACTATATGCTGTATGTCTTTTTCAGGACGTGTAAAAAAACAGCAGCGCAAAATATAATCATTCCTCGTCGTCGTATATGTTATCAAGAGCTTATCTGGTCATTATATTGGTCAAACCGTGATTGTAGTATTGTATATCAAAAAATTACCACATACATAAAAACAAGTAGAGAAAGCGGTAGTTATTTTACATGGTACATGAATTCGGAAGATGTACATCTGCATGTACATCTGCAACATCGTCGTGTTATAATACGCAAAATTTGCAAAATACGTAAATTTGAATAAAGACTCATGAAATACGTCCTTAACGCGTACTACTTATCACACACTTTACTTCGATGGACCTTAAGTTAATATCGCATAAATCAAACGGTTATGTACTGGGATCTATCGTATTTTTTCATAATTTCACTTCCCAGACGGGAACGTCGCCAAGGTCATTGGATAGACTGGTTTGAGGCTTTGCCACTCATCTTCGATAGGTCAGTGGCGTTTGAGGACAGTTCTGTCTTCCGTGACTGACGCATGCACCCCGATGCCAATATTAGCAGTTCATTTACAAATCAACGTGCGATAAATAATATCAACACTTCCCAATGTATTCCCCCTTGAATGGCGGAGCTTCATCTCCCAGCTCTCCTCTCAAAGTTCCTACCAAACCTGTTGCCTCTCCAGGCAAAACTTCCTCCTTAAATGGAACACGGACGTCGCAGCTGGAATATCACCAACTACGACGACAGTTTGTCAACCTAAAGTACACTGATATAAACGACAATGATCATGAGGTTCCCCAAACACGCTTCCCTTCTAAACCTGTTTTGACTAAGATCAAGACAACATCGTCAGTGTCAAAAGGACCTTCACCTAATCCTGGTGGTAGCACCACAACCACAAAGCCTATGAAAACTCCGTCCGTCGTGGTCGGAGGAGCCAAGACCGCGACCATAATTAAAAAACAGACCAAAACATCGCTTCCAAGGGCAGCTTCAAAACTTGCGTCAAAAAAGGACACACCTCTCAAATCGACGCCATCTTCTCCTCCAGCTTCAGGTTCCCAGCGCCAGGCGCAGCCTCAATCCTTGAAAAGCGCAGGACAGTGCTCAATCTGTAATAAAGCTTGTCGAAGTCATTGTGCAGGATGCAAAAGGGTGTACTACTGTTGCAAGCAGCATCAGCAGCAAGATTGGCCCAGTCATAAGCTTGTGTGTAGACCATTCAGCATTCCAACGCAGTTCAAACACAAATCCATTGGATTACTTCCGGCTCGGTCGAGTCAAACAAGGCTAGATTCTTCATCTGCAGAACATCAGTTTATGATAGCCACTAAACAAATCAGCCCTGGACATACCCTTTTCACGGAGAAACCTTTGCTCGTAACGGTCAACATTTGCGGCACAGATTCTCCAGAAAAGGTAGTAAGATGGTGTTCCGCGTGTTTGCAAAAAGTAGGTACAAATTTAACTCCTCGAGGAAAGCTGACAACCTGTTCGAAATGCCACTTTCTACCCCTTTGTCAAAATTGCTTGAACGATCCAAATGGGAACGCCAGCGCAAGATTACTCCACCCAGGTCAAGGACACTCACCTGAAGAATGCGCATTTTTGGCAGAATTCGTTCAAAAATTTCCAGAGTATGTTCGGGAGACGCCCACTCAAAACTTCATCAAGGATTTGTCAATCCTTCGCATTTTATTCTTTCGAAAATTATGTCGTTGGCGTTGGGAGAGTTTACTTTGTTTGAGAAATAGTCCCAGATACATCGCCTGCTGCAAGCATGGCTTTGGGAAATTGGAGGAAGCGTGGCTTCAGTTCGACTACCCCATGGCTTCCCACTACTTCACGAACGTTTGCAAGGAGAAGTCCGTCCAGTTGTTGGATATTGCCAAACTCGTCGCTGTATTTTCTGAAGTTTCGTGTTACAACAAGGATTTACTTGTTCTTTACGAAATCAGATCTTGGATCGGTCACGCTTGCACTCCAAACGCGGAGTTGTTTTATCGTCGCAATGCAGACGAGCCAAACATGGAAATCGTGGTGAAAGCTGTGAATGTGATTGAAGAAGGGACTAAAGTCTTGCTGAACTATCTTCCAAATTTTGATGATGGAAGGTCACCTTTGGCCCTTAAGCTGTTCCGAAGGGAGGGATTGCATTGCAGTGAGATGTGTTGTCGCCCAAATTCATCTGCTGAGCTGGACATGAGCCTGGGAATTAGATGTGATCTTATTAAAAACGTACCAGTCGATAAGAAGGGTTCGCCGGAGAAATTTAATGCTTGTTCTGGAATAATTGCACCGCGTCTTGACCCGCCCAACCCGGAAAAGGCTAATTTAGGACAGAGAATGTTTGCCAAAATCAAGAAATGGGAATGTGACAAGTAAATTGTGCCGACAATTCCCAGTACGAAAGAGAAATAATATGGTTATAAAATTGGCCATTATAAGTATTTTTTGAAAATAATTTTTCAGATGCAACAAGTCGCAAAAATACGAAGATCTGCAGAAAAATATTGCAGACGCTTCAGAGGAAGTGACGAAGGCCTGTGATTCATACTGTCTAAAGAACAAATATAATCCCAGCAAAAGTCTAAATGAAAGTCAGACTTTTCTTCTACTTCAAAATAAGCTATCGTCCAATCTCTCCAGTGACCACTGGCTAGTTTGGAAGGGCAAAATGAGATTTCTAAAAGTCTGGAATGATAAAATCGGTTTCGGTCAAGAACTGCTTAGGACAGCTGTGGCAGGCCTATTTCCAGCTAAGAAAGGTCTTATTCAAATTGTGAAACAAAAAGTAGCTTTGTATGGCAAAGGCATTTACCAAAAAACGGAGAAAGGGAAAATGGGTGTCCTGGAGTTGATTGGAAAGCGACATGGAGAATTTTCCCCGAGACGAGGAGAACTGTTACTTGACGCGTTTTATGCGAACCTCATACTTTTCATGGAAGACTACAAAAATGAAGTTCCTTTGTTAAGTGAGCTTTCACCGGAGAAAATGACTCAACTTGCGAATGAAACTAGTAAAAGGCTTGTGGCTCTGAGAGAGATCCTTGACAAGTCTGTGGAATGTTTGAAGATTGGCGAAGGTTTGACAATTTTCAATACTGAAGCTAGAGTCCAGCATCAGAATTTTAACCTGTTCCGAGTAGCTCAAGACTCGTTGGACATACTGACTCCAATTTGTGCTAGGATTGAACAACATCCTTCGTCCGTAATAGGATTCATGAATGATCTTCTAGAAATGTACTCATGTTTGGATATAAAGTTCGTTGATGGCTGTTTAAAACGAAGCCAAATTCGACCCAAGGACCCCTTTTTAAATCACAGTGGGCCTGAGCTGGAGTTTGAAACAGATTCAGGATATTTTGGCCCTTTCTCTCTAACGTTTGGTCCAGCCGCTCCAAAGAACAAGAATGGCAACTCAGGACGACCATCAATTTTCAGCGGAAGCAACCAGTTTTCTTTCGATAAAAAGAAAAGCTACTTTGAGTCAACCGAACGGAAAAGTAGATTTGACCCTGGATCTGGAAGTCGATGGAATTCTACAAACTTCGACTTTGACTTGGATAACGATGATGATTTTGACTTTGACCTTGACGATAATCCCTTCGTCTACAGCAGCGACAAGAAAAACAGCACCAGCAATCAAAAGTCCAAGGAGCAAAATAAGACCAAACCTAATACTGACGACTGGACAAGCTACCTTTCATTAAGTTCCGATGATGATAACGATGATGATGGAGAATTTGATTTCGGATTTAGTGGAGGGGGAGCGAGCTCCTCCCGTTTCAATTACGACATCTATGATGACGACGCCCTCGAAGATTTGGCGGAATGGGCTGCAATGCAATTTATGATGGGGAAAATGAGAGTGTAAATCGTGATGGAACATGTTTTAACGTAATTAACTGGAAAATAATTTACTAAACTGAATAAAAAGTATAGAGCTTCTGTTACCGTTCAACAATTGCGTACAACCTATTTAGCAACATTACATTAAACCCTCCAAATCTTTTACATTCTGAGTGGCTCTTCTCTTCCGCCTTGAGCAACATACTTTCCAGCAAATCCACAAACTTTTTAATATTAAACTTCCCATCCAACTTGGTCCTATGGTAAGTCTGGTAAACAGCATGGAACAAAGGTTCTGGCCCTTGGGGAGTAAAGCTTAGCGCATTTCCATGAAGCGCTGAGATTCCCCTCGAATACATTTGCGTATCTTCACAGTAGCTCCCCTCGCGACATTGAAAAGGTCGAAAGTTCCAATCACAGCTCAGCACATGCAACTCCTCAGGGAAGAAGTGAAAGTAGATGTTGAGAATGTCCTGGAGAACGAAATGTGTTCATCTCAAGTTCATTAATAAAACAGATATAAATTACTACTAAATCCGCTTAAATGACTAGAACGAGTACCGAACCTGATCTGCAAGCTTAATCCTATTCTGGAACATTGTCGTCACCATCCTCACTTTGTTCGTCCACTGTGTCCCCCTCATTCGAGTAAGATTCATTAGCATAATCCCAGCATTGAGCCCGGATCGCCCATAATATGGAACGGAGTTGGCTGGAGAGCCGTAGTGAAAGAGGCATGGAGCCATTGCAGCCACTTTGCTCCTCGATCCACTCCCATACTTGTCAAATCTTTCGAATTCTCGCCACAAAGCTTGCACGCTCTGGAAAAAGATCACATCCGTGTCCAAGTAAATGATGGAGTCATGATTTCCAGGTAGTAACTCTGCTAAAAAGAGTCTCAACGTTGCACACGGTCGAAACATCTTTCTCATCCATGCCGAGCCAGGAGGATAGCGGACTGGGATGTGGAGGACCTGAAGAGCTTGCTGAAACTCTGGAGACCATTCACTAATCGCTTCTTTAATCTTTACGTGATGGTTCGGCTTATCAGATAGGATAAGTACAGAAACGCAGCTAAGCGCCTTACTTCCTTTCGATGCGAACTTTGAAAGCAGTGCTATCGACTTGAGGAGAACAAGTGTTTGATTAATTTGTCGAGAGAAATCTTTGGCGACGGGAGGCTTGCTTTTATAATTTGAAATAATGTCTCCGGATGCATTTGAAGTAGTTCTGTGCGTGGTATTCTTAATGGACAAATAGCGATCATCTTCGCAAAGAATTAATGCCACTGTCACTGAGCACTTTTCATGCACTAATTTGCTTTGAACAGCATAAGGAATCGTTCTTGATGGAGCTAGTTTTCGCTTATTAGGGATTAGAAATAAGGACGACTGTGGTGAGAACTTTGGAGGTGATGCTATGCTATCAGAACAGGATGAGAAATGAGTCATGTAATATAGGAGCACTATAATGGTGACGGCGGTTACACAGATTTGCAGATTTATGCGGAATCTGTTCATGAACCTGGTCATTTTTATGTATAGACAATGACAGGTTAGCATTGCGATTGAGAATTTGTGTAGAGATTTTTTTGATTAGCTATTTATTATAGTTTTTATCCTGAAGAAACTTTAAATTGGAATGTAAGATTGCACATGCTTAAGGTTTCCCAATATCTTCGAACTTTACCTTCGCTTGTTCATATTTCATATTGTGTATTTTCTGCGTAATGTAACGGGACATTGGGCCTTGTTTGCTTCAGAAAGTAATAAGCATTTTAATGGCTTATTTTTTGCCTAATTATTTATGCAATGCTTTCAGGTACGTGTCTGCTTATACTGAACCCCAACTTTATACCAGCACGAGTATGACATCATATGGAAGTCTATGAAAGAGTACATCGATGACAGGACAATGGCACTTTTGTTATGCTTGATAGTTTATTTTGGAATGTTAAAAGTATTATTTTTATAATAATATAATTTTTGGGGATCCGATCCCAATTTATTAGTCTAAACTTATTAATATTTTCATTATTGTCGTTCATCGGTCAGCTTCGCAATTACACGTGTGGGTGCCGCTGTGCCACGGTCGATCTTGAATGGAACCAGCCACAAGTTAAATCCTCGAGGTGGGACCTGATGCAAATTCGCTACCATTTCCAGCATGTAAATGTTTCGGTTTGCGAACATTCGATGTGCAGGTGACAGCTAAAGAAATCCATTAAAGATGGTGATTGGTGATTGTAATTTAACAATCATGGATGATGATTATTACATTATTTTCTTACGTACCCTGTTTCGGTTCCCAGGATCGATGGAAATCACGTCAACGCCAACTCCACGAACTGCGCGTTCAACTGCCAGAAACTGGGCGGCGGTGACGTCAAATGCTAACACAAAAAGTGACAAATACTTACTTGTTTCGCGAAAGTAGCTATTTTATACTCAAATATTTACCTGGAAAGTTCAGGTGCAAAGATAACGCCGACTTGGATGAATCATAAAGCAATTTATTAGTCGTGGAATGCATGTCAGCCTTTGGGCGAACTTCGTTATCTTCCGTTCTCTCTTCCTCGGACAAAAGAATATCTTCTTCATTCTCGTAGACCAGTTCACCTCGGAATAGCTTTTCGTTGCCCCATCGGGAATCCCATCCAGTTCTTAGAAGAACGACGGCACCTTGTGGAATTCGCCCATTTTTCTGCTCCCACCTGGAAACGAATCGAACCTATATTTCATATCTCGCTTTGAAAAGTTGGAAACAATTTGTAAGTAGAAAGGCTTATTGCGCTCACTCAAGAACATCCTCTCGAGTTAGCGCATAGTTGGCAATCACAGTAAGCTTCCCGTCTTTGAACTTGTGAACTTTATCGTAAATGTCAATCATCACGCCGGGAATATTTATGAGATCTTCGAATGGGATCTCATGAAGACGTCTTCCGTTCTCATTGAAATGATAAGGAGCGTCTATGTGGGTACTCGTGTGCTCACTTGTGCAAAAACCGTTTGATGCAATCCTACAAAAATATCAAATGAAACAGTTCCCATGAACCATCACGCTTACAAATTGATGGTCAGCATTTCATATATATTTTGTTACCAAATTCCCTCTTCATTGCGACCCTCGAATTCGGTGAAAAATGTGATTTTTCTTCCTGGCCAAACTGCGGTCTCATTGTTGAATGCGTGAGTTAAATCAATATATTTTGTCTCCTGATCCTGTTTCGAAAAGCTGTCTCTCCCTTTATGAGCATTGCTCAAATGTACCACTATTGACAGAAATGTCAAAGCGATCCAAAATCTGCAGATGGACGCAAACATGTTTATTATTGCAAAGCCTAATTATCGTTCACACAGGCTGAATGAGAAATGAATCCAGAAGTAATCTCAGAAGATACCTTTATATTGAGTGATGTAATGTCTCTGCAAACAGAAGCTCATTACTTTTTTAATCCCAAACTAAAATACTTTGTACTTTGACAGTGAAGATTACAAGGAAAGGATCTCAAGATCAATTAGTAAATACAACACGAATTTTGACATTAAGCTAATTATGGTTGAATAATAAATGCAGAATATATGCTCATGATAAATTGAAAGTAGAATTAAACTCTGTTGATTCGAGCGATGACACGGGTAGGTGCTCCAGTTCCTCGGTCGATTTTGAATGGCACAATCCACAAGTTGAAGCCGCGAGGCGGAACTTGATGTAGTGGAGTACATAAAGTTCTCAATTTTAAACGAAACTTGTGACAGAATATATACAGGATTCATAAATATTGTAGGCATGAATTAGCCCATTTCAGTTACCTTGCTCAGATTTCCAGGATCGACCGAAAGTACATCAACTCCCACGCCAAGAACTTCGCGTTCCACGGCCAGAAATTTTGCTGCTGTTGCATCAAATGCTGAAAATGAATTAAAGGAGTAGTTTTCATAAAGTTGAAAGATTTAATACATGGATCAATCTCAGTCTCGAGAATACCTGGAAAATTCATATTAGCTACTCCAGAGACTTTGCTATCATCACCGTCTTCATTATTTCCAGACTCCTTTTCTCCACGGAATAATCTCAGGTTGCCCCATCTGGATTCCCAGCCACTTCTCAGAAGAACCACGGATCCTTGCGGAATCTTACCGTGAATTTGTTCCCATCTACAAACATAAAATTTAATGCTTTAAAGTATTCATAAAATATAAGCACATTGTCTAACAACATAAACTTATTATTAATTTAGGGTCTCTACTCCAGAGCACAGAGATGTTATGTAATCCTTACTCCAAAATGTCTTCCCGAGTCAAAGCGTAGTTCTCAATGACATTGAGCACTCCATTCTCGAACTTGTGAACTTTATCGTAAATATCAATCATGACGCCTTGAATATCGATCAAGTCCTCAAAGGGGATTTCGTTGAGGCGTCTCGCATGCTCGTTGAAGTGATAGGGTGCATCAATATGAGTGCTTGTGTGCTCGCTTGCACAAAACCCATTTGATGCCTTCCTGGAACAAGTTCAATTTAAATTTCAGCCGTAAATTGGAAATCAGCAATTAAATTTAAAATTGCAACTAAATCCATCTTTTCACCAAATTCCATCCTTAGTCCGCCCCTCAAACTCTGTGAAGAAGGAGATTTTTACGGTTGGCCAAACCACAGTCTCATTGTTGAAAGCATGTGTTAGGTCGATGTAGTCAGTGCCAAGATCAGACGATGTGGGCGTTCTTGAAGAAACACGTTGGCGAAACTCTCCTCTGTTTGGGTTGGGGTTAGCACGCGAGGAGGTAAATATAGCAAACCCAAGTAATAAAAGTGACAAAGGCATTGTACCTGTATCCGTGTTTCAGAGAGCTTGAATCAAAAATGAAGGTTAGAGATGTGGAAAGAGGATTTATATTGGCGAAAGCAGATGTACCGTATTCAACATGATTTGGATTAATTAAATCCATCAAAAAGTAAATAGGAACATTTGATACGTATTCAGTTACATCATTTTGGTGCTGTTTTTATTTTCAATATCAGATATCTGCAAGTACATTATTACATGACTGCATCGTCAATCTGGTATAAACTGAATCATATTTAATCATTATTTGACTTTTTGCATGAACCAACAATTAATGTCGCCATTTACAACTCTTTTCCTGCATTCTTCTCTTTGCCGTTCCCGTTCAGTCTCGCGAGAACTCTGGTGGGAGCTCCGGTTCCAAAGTCAATTTTGAACGGGACCATCCACAAATTAAAGCCTCGGGGTGGCAGCAAATGGAGATTAGCTACCATTTCCAGCATGTAAATGTTCCTTGCGGCGAAGAGACGGTGACTGGGAAAACCCTGAAGAATGAACATAGGAACATTTTACGAAAGAAAAATAAAGGCAGTTCATGTTTTGAGCACAACTTGATGAGCTTACCTTAGAATTTCCTGGGTCAATTGAAAGAACGTCAACACCCACTCCAAGAACCTGACGCTCTACAGCCAAATATCTTGCTCCAGAGACATCAAAAGCTACAAATAAAACAAAATATTATATATTTTGACATTGCATGGATTCATATGACAAAATATTTTCCATAAATGCCTACGAATGACACAGTGTTATCTGGTCTCACATGGGAAATTTAAGTTGACAGTGAGCGGAAGTGAATTCTCATTATCTGCTCCGGCAGGCTTCTCTTCTTCCTCCTCTTTAGCCTCACTCTTATCTCCTCTGTACGCCTTCAAGTCGCCCCACCGAGTGGCCCATCCAGTTCGGACGAGGACCACAGCACCCTGAGGAATCTTTCCATGCTTCTCTTCCCACCTATAAACATGATAACCCCAACAATTTACCCTCATTGTTCTCCTTGACCATACATCCAACTTCTCTGAGATATTCTATCGTTGGAAGGACTTACTCCAAAACATCGGCTTGAGTGAGAGCATAGTTCTCAATAACCATCAACTTCCCGTCCTTGAATTTATGTACTTTATCATAGATATCTATCATCACTCCAGGCACGTCGATTAGATCCTCCAGAGGGATTTCATGGAGTCTCCTCCCCTCCTTGTAGAAGTGGTAGGGAGCATCAATGTGTGTACTGGTGTGCTCGGAGGTACTGAACAGGTTAAAGTTGGTTAATACAAAAGGCAATGAGCTGGAAAGAACAAATGTGGCATAGCTTTCTCATTTTATTGGATCTCATACCAAAATCCTTTGGAAGCCACCCAAAATCCTGCTGGAGTAAATCCTTCAGTTTCTGTGTAAAATGTGGACTTCCTTCCAGGCCAAGTCATTGTCTCATTGTTGAGGGCGTATGTGAGATCTATGAATTTGTTCGGGTTCCTCGCAGCACTCACAGCAAATGGTGCAGCACACCATATCGTAAATAATATAACCTGGAGGACTTTGTGGGGCATTTTGAAGCTTCCCTTTGGGAAAAATGTGAGAAAAATTAAAGTTGATGTGACACGACCACGGCTAATTCCCAACTAACCACAGAAATAACTCTGCACCACACATTTTGTGAAGATTATGCATGGTCATCTCTCGTGCATACAAACGCTGTATTGATCCCAATCTCGTCAACTTGTCATAAGTGGCAGACTGCATTTGATTATCTGTCCCACATCCAACCTTCTTCTCTTAATAGAAAACCTGTTGATCCTACATGTTTCCAGCAGCAATTTTTTCCTCATTGTAGACGGTCATGGTCATATCAAAATGTGAGAATGTGAATAAGCTTTTATTATTTATTTGTGGACTGTAATTGTGTGGCTATTAAGGTAAATATGCCACTCGAAAAACTTGTCCAGCTACTTCACGTGTCAAAATGGAATTGTACTGAAAAAAATCAAACCAAAATCTATTGGAAGGAAGGGTATACAGAATACACAGGTCATGTAGTCCATTATCATTTCTTGGAAGTATGCGTGATCGCACGAAAGTGTTTTTGTGATGGGCGACGACAATTATATGCACGAAGTGGAGATAAGATTTGTTTAAAGGTACATTGTAACATGTTGACAACTTTGTATTTCAAGCGACCGTGAGAGTCAAAAAAATCAACGCTTCAGTGTGATACAGAATTACAGAATACAAATATACACGCTTTACACACGAACAATGAACAAAAAATAACTCGACTTATTTAATTATATGTTAAATAAAATGCTTGCGACGAAATATCTCGAGGCTTTAGTTTGTTTAACGGGAATAAGGAAAATCTAGACCACATTTAGAATTCAAAGCATGGAAAGTGCTTCATTAACCGACCATGTTTGCTTAACGATAAACAAGTTGGGAGAAATATTATCGTGAAAAAGTCATGTTCTGTGACTTATAGTCCACGGCATACATAAGTTCAGCAATGACAAACTCACGATTTTTGAAGATTGCCTTCACAAAACTCTACAATAAAAATGGAATTGACATATTGTAATCTATACCAGTTTTATCAGATCGGTAGAAATGACACCATGAATCCATAAGAAACCCGATTAGACAAGTTGATTTATCCTGAGATCCTAGATTTTTTCGAAGTGAGCTAGGACAAGTTCGTTATCCACATGTCAAGGAGAGCTCTAGTAGCATAGTTGCAAGTTTTTGTTTCACCTCGATTCTTAATCCTTCAATATACTTGCATACCTTGGACTTGACTACGAATATTGAGTGACATCCACATTTTGATTATGCAATACTGAATTTAATCTTTTACTAATAATGTAAGAATGGCGCGGCTTGGACCGGCTCGAGTGACCTTGAATCTAAGAAACTATGAGTATGGGTGTCACGTAATCAAAGTTCTTTGCTATCATATTTCTGCTTTCATATTTCGTCAGTTCCATCGATGTTCCTGTTTGTCTTGCAAGGCACCCATGCGATGATTCGGCTCTGTCCTCTATGATGCTCTATCTTTTACAGTGTCACTGCAGGGAGAACAGTCACAAAGTGTACTGATGCGGCTAGACACTTAAATAAATATTCAATTCAATTCGGGGAAGGTGCCCCAGTTCCAGAGTCAATTTTCAATGGGAGCATAATCAAATTGAAGCCTATCGGAGGCAGCAAGTTAAGGTTAGCTACCATTTCAAGTAGATACACATTTCTGTTCAAAAATATGCGATGGGCAGGAAACTCCTAGATTTTCAACAAGAACAGTAATTTGCACAGAACAATAATAAGTAATTTATGTGATGTATGATTCGATGTACCATATTATATTATTGTCAGAATCCTAGCTTCATGATAACCGTTGTTCATAATTTTCGTAAGGCTTTTGTTTTAGGTCACCTTCGAAGGGGTTCAAACAGGTATTCAAGCGTTCAAGATACATATACATGCGAATCCTTCCGCAGGGTATAGATCATAGTTCTGATAGTCGCATTCCTGTAGGAAATCTGTTTAAGTTTTCATACAGTTTAGTAAACTAACAGATAGTGCAAATTCATACAACGTATCTACCTCTCACAATATGGCAAATTGATAAATATTAATTCAGCAATGTGATAATGAAATTCGTAACGCATTTCTGGCAATTTGTGATAGTAATCGAATGGAACAATAATGGAACAGCAACTCAGGTGCCCCTGCTTGCTATTGAGCAGGCAGCGGGGTCAAGGAATGCAGGGACTATGTTTATTTTTCGAGAATTAAGAGATTGGGAATTGAGCATTACGCAGCAACATTCCTTTGCTCATCAAGGTCTTCTGAACTTTCTCCAGCTTGAGGCAAATAAGTTAACTCTTAATGTCATGATAAACATACATGCATCAAACATACGTAAGTTAATTGTTAGTATTAATTGCAGTTTGCTTCGGCTGGGTGTACGCAAGTACGGAAGATGACAAGTCTTGATAGCTGCTACAAGAAGCAGTGCGTGATTTAGACACATATACTTTTGCATGATAAATATATATTTATTGCCTTATACATAAAATTGACATTCATTAAAGTGTAAACTTAGCATAGAACCGTTGGTCTACATAAGTACTAAACACTCCATAACACACATGTTATATATGTGCATAGCAAATATGGCAAATGATTGTCACTTAACTAAAAACAGATCTAGATACTTGCATTTATACAAACTGCAAATTCCACATTCTCCTTTGATGGAAGAAAATTATTTAACATCATAAAATTAGCTTAGTAATTAACGTTATATATTATAAAATAAACATAAAAAACTTTTTCAACAATAGTTTTAAACTTCCATCAAGTCAATTACAGAATTATTAGAAACAAAATAAACAGTAATACGGTAATAATATCATGCTGTATCTTAATTAGCGATCGTAATTGCATTAAATTAAACACGAAAATAAATGTATGATGTATTACATTTCATACTACTTCAATGTATTAAAATACAACACTATATCTTGGAATAATGAAAATCCTTAAACGTGGATCATGGGACGGTCTCTACTGCAGTTTACTTACTCTTCTCAGAATCTGATTCATCGTCGTCCTCTTCTTCTTCTTCCTCTTCCTCCTCTTCAGAAGTCACTTCCTCATCTTCCTCCTCTTCATCACTTTCATTCTGGCTCTTCTTCTTGCCACCTTTCCCTTTCCCTTTACCATTTGTAGCGGCCTGTGGAGCCTTTTCTGGAATGCCGAGAGCTTCGCGGAAATGAACGGATATAACGTGACAGGAAACTGATTTATAGGAAATTGTCTGATCGCAGTGTGGACATTTGATGTTTGTCGACTTATCTCCGGCATCGTTGTGGCGAACGCTGTAGTGCTTAAACAGCCTTTTCGTCGCATCCTTTCCCCCTTTGATGACCATAAAGCAGAGATAGCAACGAAGGACATTCTTGTGGCTGTGGAAGCACTCGAGAGCATCCCCAGTCTTCTCGTGCTTCTTTTTGCAAAACTGGCACAAGAGACAATTTTCCAGGAACCATTCTTTATCTTTGTAATCTGGTTCCTTCCACTTCGAAGGATCATCCTCACCGTCGTCAACGCTGTGAAAGTCGCCGTACGAATGATTTTCGTCGTCGTCATCATCTTTGTCGCCACCGCCACCTCCTCGTCCTTTCTTCTTTTTAGGGGCGGAATCCTCCTCATCCTCCTCTTCACTACCGGAGAAATCTTCGTCTTCGTCAACTTTAGCTTTCTTGCTCTTCGCCTTTTTTGCAGGCAATTTCACCGCTGGACGCTTCGAGCCAGCTGCTTTTCTCCCACCTGTTGCTTTCCCTTTCTTAGCAGGGGATTTCTTTTTCGATTTTTTAACCTCTTCAAATAAGTCATCATCATCTTCTGATTCGTCCGAGTTGTCGACTGCCTTCGGTTTCGCCTTAATGATTGGCTTGGGAGTTCTGGAACTTCGCCGGCGAGATGGGGGACTTTCAACTTGCTCCTCCGATTTCTCACCCTCAGAATCATCTTCCACGTCTTCTGCTTCAGACTTGATGTGGATCTCATCCATTAACTCGATTTCCATTTCCTCTTCCTCCGCAGCCTTCCTCTTCTCCATTACACTCTTCGGGGCGGGCTTGCCACGAGCACCTTTCGTTACAGGCATCTTAATTCAGGACGCAACCCTAAGAAATCAAACAAGCTACAATTAGAAACCTACGAACAGTATTTATCTCATGAATCGCTACCATTATATTATCACAAGCTAACCACTTGAGTCTGCAGTGATTTTTTCGGAGATTGAAGGCGCCTCTGTCGGCAGTCCGGTAGGATGTATATGAAATATGAACGTTGCAAGAGAGCGGTACTGACACTATCTTCCAATTCCAGTGTACCCTGCAAGCACAAAGACGCGCATATTATCGCAAATGTCTCATAATTGCTTAATTACAATGAAATAGCAAATGCATTAAACCTCAGCCTATAGTATAGTGTCCTTTTACCTGCTTCTTATATGTAGTCTGCTCAATCCGAATAATTCTTTCACATTCTTTTCGATCCCCAAAAATTATACGAATTTCGGAATGTCTGAAACAAGAAACAAGTTTTACAGATATACCTGAAGCAGCGTAAACTCCGCTACTTGTTCAAGTAATATTTAGCCCAGAGAGCTGCTGAAGCTCGAGTAGAGCAAACACTGACTTGACTTGTTTTCAGGGTCCGCGTCCGGACAAGCAGTAATCATAAACACAAGACATATAAATAACACAACACAAAGACTTCTCTGGTTTGGCGCACAAGGTACATCGGCACATGTGCATAAGATGCGTATACAGAAAAAATGTATTTAGAAACTAGGCATGTATGCTTCCACTTATAAACATACACATGTACAAAAATCTGAGAGAGAAGATGATGTGGATTATACATTACAGATACCTCTGATTTTGTGGCTTGACTTCTTTAATATTATGTCCTAGTCTCCTAATCCTATGTACCAAGAAGAACCGCGTAGATGCATGCAGACGTATATGAAGGTATGCATATTATGCACATGAACAAAACTGTAAGTTATACTTTGTATTTTTATCTTGATTACCCAAATCCATCAGAGAGGAGAGAGACAGAAATAGGAGCAATTTAGAAGAGAATGTGAGACGAGGAAGTGTACTTAAAACCTGCTGAGGATTATTTTTTGTAAATGCTATATATATTTTGTATAGCAAAGTACATGATGTACTTCTTGCAGTAGCACAAAGTTTGTACTTCAGAGTAAAAACAAGTATGAATATTGAAATATATTTTTGTAATCCATTTCTCAGGAAAAAGATATTTTCGTTCGGGACATGAATCCACTTTTATTGCTTTGTATACTACTTATGTCGAGGGGAGCTTTATTAAGCGTAAAAGAAAGAATGAATAAAAGCCGCATATTTAAAGCGATGAACAAGAGGCATTGTTAACAAACGTTTGACAACTGCTGCGGTGGGGCATGTATACTGTCGCCGGGTTCCATGTGGAATGTAAATGTACACACCTCTATAGAATATTATATGCATAATATGCTTTTTTTTGTAAATTTGCTACTTCAGTCAGTAACACCGATTATACTCTCACTTATACGAATTCCCACTTTCTTGTGGAATCAAAACCTTTTCTGTTAGGTTTCTGTGCATGATGTGCAGAGTTGTACAGTACTTTCAACTTAAATGGGAAAAGGTTGAGGATTAAATGAGAATGTTGTAAGTTGTAAGTCTGACATTGAACATGACCGATGATCCTCTTCTCCATTCGACGTATATACGTACATATGAATATGAAGCATTGAAGTGCAGAATCCAGTCCCTAGTGTGTACACATTTTATAATCACGTGCGAAACATGCACCCTAAATTCCCGAGGATACCTTCCGACTATGATCTTTAAAAGTCGTATCATATCTTCGTCTCCACATGACATATCACGGGCGCCAGCACCGTTCCAATCGAAATGAGTACCTGGAAAAGTCTTGATTTTAAAATGCCAACATCAAAGTACGGTTGACAATCTGCAAGTATGGAACACGTGTAGATTGATGCCTTCACATTGTTCACATATCCCATATATCGCTTCGCTTTGTTAATCGGGCAGTCATGAATGGAAATGTAACTAGATGAAATCCATGATCAGCAGATAAACATCATCGAATCTGGAATCTTTCTCTTTTTTGAATAAAATATATACGATATCGACATTTCAATAGAATCAGGCTAGTTCGCTGTGTCTCCCTTGTTTGCTTTTCACGCTTGGATTGTTTCCTCTTTCAATCCACTTTCACTAACAATCAGCCGAAAGCAATAATGTAAATAGAAAACCGTGTCAATTCAGAAGAGAGAAAGTACAGCTCCCCATGCATTTGAATACAGCTACACAAATCCAAAAACATCTTTACTGGTCTGCACCAACCGAGAAATTTCTTGTTTACAAGAAAAGCAATCACAAAGAACATCATCAATTCACTTTCTCTCAGATCTCAGGCGAAGAAACAAGGGGCATGTTTAATGAATGTTTGCGAGATTCGTATCGTACAAGTTTTATCTGTTTGCGACTCTGATGCAGATGTGAAAAGTGCCTCGAGTGAAATAACTGGCGTGATGTACTCAAGACAAAAAAAATCTAGGTGAGTGGGTATGGATACTCCACGTCTTGTTCTTCTTTGTCAAAATACACCCAAAAAACCAAACCAAAGCAACTTCAGTGGAAGGTTGCCAAAATAGAGAGAACACGCCAACAAGCCATGTAGTAAACAACTTTTCCATTTTCCTTTTGGCTGTTGTCTCCAAAATGTATATCTATATACGCACCCAAGCCAACTCGCTGGAGTGCAGTGAATCCCAAACATCAAATATTTACTGTACAATTGGAATAGGCTCGAGAGGAAAGCGTGTGTAGCTGTAGGTAGACACATGTACCCTTTCTTCACACACATTTCACCGTGTACATGTAATATGCAAGATGTTGATTTCTAAAGGAATTCCACTCACTCACATTTTCACATCGAACCTTCAACGAGAGCTTTCACTCTTCTCTGTAATCTTTGTAACATCTATGCACACAATTTCAATGATGGCTGGAGTAGGCAGGGTAGGACTTCCAAGGACATACTCGTCAAATACGCTACCAGAAGAGATGGATATTTTATTCATGGAATACATAAAAAATACAAAGTCTGCAGCAGAGATTTTTTTCTCGAGGATGAGGTACGGGAGAATCCTCAACTCTGGAGTCCTTGCGAAAGGGACTGGACAACTTAAACTGTTCTTTGAAAATGCATACTCAAATTTTTGTCGGAAATCATGTGTGAATGCCAATATTCAGGAATACAAGCTCTTTCTCTCACTTTCTTGATATTTAATTAAAGTTTATTGGACACGAATCGGATACAATTCGTACAAGTTGGCTGCTTTTCCTTTCGTGGCTCCCAAGAAAGTTTGAAGATTTTATAAAAAAACTCAATATGTGTAGCCGAGAGTCCTCTATAAAGATACAATTCAGTAAATTTACAAGTTGGGGACCGTTGAATTCCGGCATCTGGAGATTTACTCAAGTGACATGAACCTGTCCCTGTTCCAATATAGGTTGGGTTAAGTCGTCAAGAAGCAATAGAATTGGAAAGCAGAAAATAGAAAAGTGAGCTTGTCGCGTATGAAACTTATGCAAGCCATCCGGATGCAAAATGTAGACATTGTTGGAATAAAAATATTTTCAAGAAACACGATGCTTTAACCTGAGCTATATAGGAGCGTTGAGAACAGGAAAATGGAGAGTTGAAGTTACTCATGCGAGAAGGCCATCGCACTTCAACTTCCTGAGGGATGGCGACAGGAAGAAAAACAGTTTCGGTTGGAGTGCCATATGTTCGGTTCGCTGATCAGGCGTAACGGTGATCTCGAGCACATGCACGTAACTAAAAACTGCTCTCATCTTTTCGAAGACAAGCAAAGAAAACACTTGATATTTCTTCCTACAAATCTGATATTTAACTGAAAGCAATTAATAATTGAAAATGACTGTGAATCATATGGTTTTTATCAAATCAAATACATTTTAGGATTTAACTTTATAAATAAATAAAAACACTTTGAAGACATGTTTCAAGTATACCTGAACCGAGTTCAACTTGGCCGGCAACATTCACGATCCACATGTTCTCTACAACTATCAAATCAAACGCTGATCCAGAATAAAGGTAGTCTCGCACATGATACTTTTAAATAATGTTTAGAAATTAAAGAAAACGTTAATGTTATGTTAAGAACATTGTAAAATTTATTGTCTTGGTCCTTATTGAAAACCATTGATTTTTGGCAGATTTATGCCCTTGCAGCGGAGTCGTTCAGGATAACTGGGTTTTTATTGGAACTCGCTTTAAAGCTTTTTAAAAGTATATGATAAAAAGAAAGGAATTTCCGAAAAATTTATTTTCTCATATTTGACTCTGTTCCTCCCATAAAAATGCCACATTAAAATAGACATCCACACATCATTCTCATATTTATTATATGATATTCATAACGGGCGAAGAGAAGAATGCCAGATTCTTTATGTAGGTACTATAAGAAGAAGCAATTTGAACTAATTGATTGAATTGCCAATATAATAATACAGAGATTTTGCCAATTGAAAAACGGTATTTATATACTCTAGAATACTAACAATCGTGCATTTACATGCAAGGTGGAGAAATGGTTGGAAACTACATCCTAGAATCAATACACGAATAGCCCTCTCCTCAACACTAAATTTATGAATGCTCATATTTTCCATTTTTCTCCTAAAATTCCTTTTTTACACAAGTGAGTAAACAAGGGAAGGCAAACAGTGGGAGAGCGCCAGTAAAAGTCGTAGCAGTAATAGATAAAGTGTACCATTTATCATGCATACAAATCAGAACACAATACAGAGTAACTTGTCTCCAGAGAACTTTCCAAGACATAAAATGTGCGCAATGTTGAAAGTGTTCTGCTGGGAAGAAAAGTATTGTTGTGCTTTTCCGTTGAAGAAATTCCAAAAGTGAATTCCAGAACTCCCCCAGCAAAATACACGGTGGTTGGTTGTGGCTTTGAAATAGGAAAAGCGCTGGCGTCTGCATAAAAGGCACAATTCACTCGAACTGAAAATGTAAAAACCATAACTGCCACAGCATATATTATTGTATGCACATAGGTACTACCGTCATCAGCACCAGCATCATTCCAGGCATCATCACACACAACTTTTCACGCTCTCCATTTCATTCTATTCAAACCCAGCCAAAAATGTGTTCGTTTGGATGACGGGAACAGATTCAACTTTTCTCCTTTTGTGTTCCATCCACCATCACGTCGCATTTCGTCGGAGGCGCTGGAGAAAGGCAGCGGAAGCAACAAAGACTCTGGCCGAGTGGAACGGGGCCAAAAGACATAAATTTCCTCAGCTTCTCTCTCGCGCGCTCTCTCTCTTCATTCTCCCGTTGAAATGGAATAGAGAGAGAGAGAGAGGTTTTTGCATGCAACTTGGAAACATCTCGTCTAAAATCAACATTCAACATTACTTAACGTGGCGTAGCCGAAGGCAAAAATTCACCAAAGTGTGCTTTAACTTCTACACGAACGATGAACTCTTCGTATGATATATCAGCATTCACACGAAGCAATTCATATTTCTATGTACTTTTTTCAATAAGATCAACACATCACACAATTGGCCTGATAATTGTGCTGATTTTACAGCAAATTTTACTTTCACTCCAAACCCGAAAGAAAGTTACGGAGTTGGATTGAAGCTCAACTGCCTCCTTTGTTGATTTTTTTATACTCAAGCCGAAATACAATGTCCTTTCATTTTGTTGGACACCGGAGCAGAGGGTCTCGATTTTTCATGAGCTGTATCAAGCCATTTTTATATTTTCTCGTGTGACAGTCAAGTAAAAGCAAAAAGGGATAGGATGACACTCGCACTATAGTTTTCTTAAGAAGTGCAAAGTTTATATAGGCTTCTTATAAGAACCTATATAGATTCCAGTTTACTTTCCTATTTTTATCTCTCTCATCTTGGTGGAGCTCTCTTCTGCACTGCACCATTTTTATGAAGCAGCATTGGGTCAGGGAAGTAAGTAAGAACAAACTGGAAAGCTAAATAGTAATGGATTCCAGAATCAGAGAAAAGTCCCGCATTGCATCTCATGGATTTCGTGGAAAATGACTTTTTAATGGGGAACGCGTGAGCGGTTCGGGTGCTGGGAAGTTTTTTTGCAATTTTATTTAGGAAATATACGGACATCTTTTAACGTCAAGACAAGTTCAGATTTGAGAATCCTTAGTTTTAGCTGGCACATTTTTGGCCGTAGTTGAATTTCTCAGGTCTTAATTTGACAGTAAGACTGGATTTGGATTTGAGGATGGAGGAGTATTGGGAGTACAGTAAATGTCAAATTTCGTCAATTTGGATAACGATTGGGGTACTGTAACAGTCTGTTAATGACATTTTGTATTTACACAGAGTCAGACATCCATTAATGGAAGAGTGTTTCTGTTCGTCGCAACAGGAAATGAGAAAAATGACACAAATAGTTACAAATATTGCGACAGGACATACCACGTCGTCCTTGAAGCATTCAACCCATTTGGATCCGCACTGCAACGTCTTCGGTTACAGCTCCGAAAGAGGTAAGGCCAGTTGTCGTTTACAATTTGGCACACTGACATATCCGACATATCTCATTTGTAATTTAAAGTAGACATCAAACAAAGTGAAAAATATTTTATTTTAATTTCACTCTCCGAAGAGTAAAATATCAGCATTCAAAATTAAATTTTGGAGCCGTATCGAACAAAATCCGATTAAAAATACAACAGAAAAATTTATCGTCTCAGACCAAGTTTCTTTCTTCCCATAAAACTGTCACATTACGTAAACACACACAAGGATTCGTCTGCCTCAGCGTAATTATGAGTCCAGGAAAAGCTTCAGACCCACCAACATAAACTTTAATACATTAATAAAAAGCCCATTTCCAGATCCCTTCTCTCCACTTGAAAAACATTTTTTGACAATTCTATTTCATTACTTTCAATCACACAAAGAAAAATACTCCACAGGGATTTGTATTGTGACTAGAAAAGGCATATAAGAACCTTCCATTTTTTCAGTCCTACAAAAAATGTCCTTTCCCTCTTTTCGCCAGTGAAATATCTCCCGGAAATGGGAGAACAACAAAAAAAATTCAGAGACAGAAAAAACGTTTTTTATCTACACGCTGCGTTACGTTTATTACTCAAAGCAAAGTCACGTGAAGGGACGTTTTTGTGTACACGTATTTTTATTTGGAAACCCATTAACTAGGACACACAAAGTAATGCCGAATAGGCCGAATAACACATTCCTTTTATTTACGCAGCTAGATTTAATGACTTTATTTATGAAAGCCATTAGAGAAAGCGGACTCTACGTTTTTTTCATGGGAAAGTGAAAGTAAACGGAAGTAAGCTAAATGCTTAGCGAATCGTCCCCGTTCCGCTTCTCTTCTCCTTCCTCTCTCTCTCTCTCTCTCTCTCTCTCTCTCGTCTCTCTCTCTTTCCTGGTGTGTGTATCGCTGCTAATGGATCGCCGAAATTAAATCGTGCTGTTTCTAATAAAATGATGCCACACTATTCTACGCACCGCAATGGAAAAAACCTGAGCGAGTGGACTGTATGCAGAAGTAACATGAGGTTCATATATTTTTCCTTTTATTGTGTTAGTACTCATCCGGTTTCATGTAAAGGAATGGTATGTGTACATGGCATATGAGCATGACGTTGTCCCTTCTGACCCTTCATGTTCGTGTGATACCCGAATCACACATCAAATCAGTGAAATACTCTTGCTTGACAATGCCGTGTTCTACAGGCACCATATTCACATTTTGGCAGGCCAGACATGCCGGGACATGTGTGCATTGTTCTGCATTTGAAGTGAAAATAAGTACAATCTTATTACACAGATGTGACGTAGACGTGACAATCCTAGAATTATACTAGCTTGGTCCAAGCTGGCTAATTTCGAATGTTTTGTGAGTTTTGAGAACGAGTTTTTTCTCGAGGGACGGTTACATGTTAAATGTTAATAAATTTTACATTTTGATCAATTAGAATTGAAATGCATGGAGTACATAGGGATACCGCTAATACAGTCGATGACTCCAAGTTCAAAGAGTTGAAAGATACAACGCCAATATATTAGTTTATTTAGAAAGAGGGGTACGTTTGAAATTGTAGATTTTGGTTTTGTCATAATTATGAAATGGGCGATGTTTATAATTGTAACTTCCCAGTTTGGGAACTAGAAACTTGTGTATTTGAATTTGACAACCTCTGACTTTTCATGGAATGAGATAGGAAATAGGAATCCATTGAAATTTTCACATCTGAAATGTAAAGATACCTGAAAAATATAGTTCGTGGCGATGCCTTGTCCTGGAAATTGCAACGAATAACAGGAGAAATTGGTGTTTTCACTACTTTGTAAAGGGTTGTCAATCCACGATTATGTTCAGTTCGTAATTAAATCAGATATTCTTTTTTTTTTTGAGAAAAAATGTATGGGAGCAGTATTATATTATTGTAATTTTTTTAAGAATTAGGGAAAATGGGAAAATTCTCTGAATAGTTGAGAAATTTGTGTTCCTAGTCCACAAACCCCAAAAACTTTGAAGGACTTGAAAATGGCTGAAAATGTTTCAATCCTGTAAAATAGTTTAGAGGAAATACCAGAAGAAACTGTTTTTAAAACTCGGTTCCAAGTTCCTTCTATTTTCCACAGTCCGAGTAATACACCAGAGCCATTTCTGTACTTAATAACTGAAATCTTCTTACGGTCTTCCTCCCCTCACGATATACATTATGGATATATTATACCTGCCCTATACAGATTATAATTTTAAATTCTAAAAAGTCATAATAATATTATACTTTGTCTTGTACTTATTCTTCATGCTTTGAATTCTACGATTTCGACTGGATTCCATCATTTCCATCTCAAGTGAATTGAAGAACGTTTCAAAACTTGTTATTCCGAACTTACTCCGAATTTGCTCTCTGATTGAGCACAATTTATTTCATGGTAGCCTCACTGATTCATTGCTTCCACGCACCAATGTTCCGCTATCTACTTGAAGAGTCTCTCTTCCAATTTTACAAGCGACCACCCACGCACACTCGAATGAAGCATCATCTAAAAATAATACTGCAAAATCCATATCGCCCTACATTTATTCACAATATTACTCTTCCGCCAATCCATGTACATAAATATATCTATTCCTTCCGTAGTAAAATAGATGAATACACGAAAAGATTCCACGAGCAAACAAAAGGCTTCTAAAAATATAGCGATCTGCAATAATAACGACGTTACGTTCACTGCAGAGACGTGAGATGCTCAAATGGTGTATTTATTTTATCACAGTATCCTGCGAAGGGAACAGGATCGGCGAAAAAAGGGAACAGTGAACCACAATTGACGGAGAGAAACGTACACATACACAAGAACGTGATGCGTTTTACGGATTCCCAGTGACCCGGTGAAAGGAGAGGCAAAAAAGCTGGCTCAGCTTCTCCAGTATTTTTTTTTTGCTTCGAGGCGATGTGCGACTGACTTACTTTCGCTTTTAGCTGGCTTTCCCTTTCACTTCTCTCCATTTTTCCTTTTAGCTGCGGTTGTGGTGCAGACACGAGAGCAAACTGGAATTGGGATGATGTCGCAAACTTGCCGTTTCATAGAACCACCACCAACATTCGTGCCTATATCTTACCGCATAATCATTGCCGTTGCAGAATTCAAATATTTGCGTAAATTTCCCTTGCATCCGGAGGCGGGTGTGGCATTTGGCATCAAACAAAATTTCCAATGCAGACCATAAAAGTTAAATGAGTAGAATCAGAATCAAGTATTTATTAGCACATTTTACTCAGACTTCTTCATTTTACAAAGTATTTACTCTTGTCAGACTTTCTTTGAATATTTTCACCCAATTCTATTGCTGTCGTTGCAGACTAATGCCTACTGCTGATGAGTATTTGTAAACTGAAAATGATGTATAAATTCTGAAATTCTCGTTACTTTTTTTCATGCAAGAAAACACCCTTCAGTTCATGATGGACGAGAGGAACGCCGATATTCTTGGAAATGACATGGGGAAATGAAATGTTTCCGGTTTTGTTTCATGCACAAGGATGAGAGAAACACATTTAATCACAACAACTTATGTCGAAGGTAGCATTCTCAGAAGAAACTTATTTCGCGTCCATGCATATTTATCTCATTTCGGGGAAGTAAATGAGGGGGAAGAAATCGATTGCATGTAAATACTTTGAGGAAGTTGATTAATTTCCATGATAAAGGAGCTTACCACAAACGTCATTACTTCTGCTTTTTCTTCCACCCCAAACTTTCTCGATTTTCAAGACCGTGGTTTCTCCTCAAATATTCTGCGTTCCATACAAATACCACGGATAAATTGCAACCAGCGAGTGTAAAATGTGGAGTAAACCCACTGCCATTCTTCCTCATTTTCACTCTTCTCTGGAACATTGGGAAATTACGCTGCGAAATCTAGTCAGTCAATTTGTAAGCTATCAAGTCAATTTGTTTATGGTTTAGTTGGAGGTTCACCTTTTGTGAAGAAGCATATATATAGGCTCTGCTCCTTCCAACTTTCCCCATTTTCCTAGAGAGACTGTTGTAAATTGTATTCGCTCTCGCTTTCCACACAAAACTATCTTCGTAAGTATAATACAATTGCTCTACGAACATTATGTAAATTTATACCCAAAAAAGTACGAAAATACTCTGCCAAGACTACTTTTTCATCGTCGTCAGCTCTGAAATTGAATGATTTCATCAATTAGCCTCTCGCTACTTTCTCTTCTCCATTCTCCACTACTCTATTTTCACTTTCATACACTTCTCTTTCCCTCAGGCATGTATACTAGCTTCTCCTATCTTTATCGGAGGGGGAAATGTAGTATATTCAGTGGTATTTTGTATTTATAAAATGGGTAGCTTGATTTGTCTGTGTCAATTGCAGAAAGAGAAGAAGTAGTGTACTTTCTCCAGTTGGAACTGACTATATGGGGGCTGCACTCTATATCCTTTTATTACTTTCCCATAAATAGCAGTACACATTAGCTACCTGCCATCGGCATTTCCTTCGATTTCCACCTTCCATTCTTTGGCTTCTTCTCGTCTCGACTCCACTGACGAAAGCGGATCTGATCCGACAATATTTAGACTTTGGGAATGATACTTTTTATGGAGAAAATGCAATTTACTTGTTTAGTGACTCGCCGCATAGCCTCTAGGATTTATATGATACTCACATGCATATGTCAGCTTTCACTCAAGAGGTTTGTTCAGGACTCTGCCTCCATCAGATCTGCATCCCATCATTACTGCGGCCGGCGGAAGGAACGAGGAAAAAGAAGTTGAGAAGACGAGAAGAGCCATTTCGCTGTCAATCCTTCTCCAGCGTTCTATTTTTCCTTTTGCAACAAATGAGCACTTTATTCGAATTGATTTCTTGCTTTGGTAGGTTCGGAGTTCTGACGGAAACAAATCGAGGAATTCTAAAAAGAAAAGGCAGCAGACATTTGGACAGTACGTTACAGACGCTACAATAAAGAAAGTAAACCATTTGCAAATAGGGGATAACCACTCGTGTCAGTCAGTGCACGATGTACTTGAACAAGTTGTATTGATCATGGAATTTCATAATTGTAGTTCAAATGGTCGCACGGTTATAGCTTATATAAAAGTTTCGTGATCCGGACTTTGTACATTTGGACAATCTTTGTAAATTTTTAAAGGACAAAATGAGAGAAATTGTAACATTGGAAGTAATTATCCGCTTCTGAAAATCAGGTTTATTGTTTCCACTCTCAATTACATTAGCTACGTCCCGAACGTTTAGGTGTGCCTATCTGCGTTATATGAGATAACAAAAAGTTCCCGAAGAAAACAGGGAAAGTACACGATATTTATCGACTATAATTGTCCATATAAATATGTATGTGAGCGTATATACTTATACTTACACGCTTTCTCAATTTCATTTTCGACTTCGAATTGCTTGTCAGCAGGACTTATTGAGAGTCGAAGGGAGATGTTTCATGTATTACGTTAGTCCTTCTCTTGACAAGACCTCATTTCCCAATCTTCACTTTCATTTCTGATGAAAAGTTAAATTATTGGAAAATTCGTTTGTATATTAATTGCAAGCTCGAAGTCTTTTATGACAGCTACCTACACAAAACTGCTACATCGTACAACAAATGTACGATGTACTGCTAAATATACACACTTCTAGACAACATGGACTGCGACAAATATTATGAGAAAAGTTCTCCATTTTAAATCATATTCAACGCATGCGTTGGCACTCTCCTCTCCTTGAAGTCTAGATTGTTCTCCAAGTTAAGTTACATTTTGATTTTTTGAGGGACAAGTATAAAGTGAAAGAAAGAGTGATCATCAACATTTTAGTATATACACTCTAACTCTACAGACTACCTACATCCACGAGAATAACAAAAGCATATTAACTGGCAGCCTGAAAACTCTTTAATTGAATTAAAGTTGACTGGGTTTCACCGTCCGTAGATTAATCTGAGACTGGGTTCCCTTCTTCTTGCTTGGCTTTCTCATTCTAAAAACAACACAAGGCGAATTTGTAGCATGGCTGAAACAAGGATGGATGCCTACATATAGTTTATTCATGGAAAACGTTGCTGCTATATGAGTCTGGTTGAAATTGAAAACTGAAGCATGGTAGACATGTATTTTCTAACGACAAGTTTAGGAAAAATGTACATATCAGCTTTAAAGCTGAAGGTGAATTAGCTGGCTGGAAATGTACGAGAATGAAATGAAGATGAAGGGTTTCCTTCCTCGACGTCCCCGCTCCCATTTAATTTTTGTAGTTGAATTAAACCTGTAGCTGATATTGTGAGCATACAAGGATTCCTAATGTAATTAGTTTCGTATGATGGCGTATAACAGGAAAAAATACTTTAATAACTTTTGCTCTCTCATAAAAGCTTGTTTATGGAGGGTCGTGTGTATGGCTTATTCTGGTACAGCTAATAATGAGAGAGAAAGTAGGTTATAAAGTTAGACTGAGCATTTATATTTCAAAGGTTCTATGTAATTTAGTTGAGAGAATCGATGTACCGTACACACTTATGGTTTCACACTCATACTCCAGCCAGTCGTGCAGCAAAGTACAGAATCAATGCAAACATGTGTAATTAACCGAAACTTGGGCGATGAATGGTTTTGGCTAGAACCCTTTTCAAACTTAGTTCAACATCTTTACCATGTCATTCCAAAAAATGATGAAGTGCACAGTGCACCAGAACTATAGAATACCTTCTATGCAGGTTCAAGCCAACCTGATGTATGCAGCATGACATGACATGTTTAATATATTCCGATTATTGCTTGTTTTCCTTCCTAGGAACCGTATATTAAATTGCGTCTCAACTATTTTTAAATGAAGTCTACTCAGATTTCAACGTATTATAAGCAAGATTACTTCATCATTCTACGTAAGCCACCTTTAAAATTGAATATTCGTGACTATCTAATATCAGTTTACACATGCTCGATCCATTGTTTCATGAAACAGATCCATTTGTAGCAAACTTATGTATACATTTGCTATGACGCATGTACGGGCCAAATAGTCAGTCGTGTCGTCGTGTGTTAGAAAGAATGAAAGACGGGAAAAAATATTTAACTTTTAGCTACACACTTCGATGCTTTTACTTTTTCATGTTCTATTATACTGCTTACTCTTCTCCTTTTTCCTCCCCTTTTGAAGAGGATTTTGAACTAGACTGACTTTTCCCTATAGAATATCTCTCTTAATGCCTAATGTCTTCTTGATGTGCTCTTCCCTCTGCCTGCCTATCCGACGCAGTGGTTCTATTACACACTTTCTCTTCCAAAACATGCGTTTATATTCTTTTCTCTCTCATGATGACGATGATGGTGATCTATGTTGGCTCAACTCCACTCACTCTCTCAAGTTTATATCTTTTTTCCAGCTATTATTTTCTCGAGAAAATTCTTGATTGACGTCTCGTGTAAATTACGCAGCTGAGCTGAGTCTCAGCTTTTGCGCGAGAAATGTCCAACGCTGTTCTGCGTAAAAAAAAGCTTCTTGCCTTGGAAAAAATGGAATACAAATATACAACAGAGAGAAGGAAAGTGAGCTTGCTCGGTGATGGTCGATGATGATGGATTTGGTTTCGAAGGAGAATGAATAATGGGTAGAGGTATTACCGGTAATGGACGACTAATGTTCCAAATGTTGTTCCACTTTGAAAATTGTCTCCCTCAGGCAAAATATATGCAAAAAATCCTGGTGTTATCTTTTCCATCAAGATTGTTATTAGATATAGTTGCCAACCTCATGCCCATGAGTCCTTAAAAGTCTATATTGCCCGTAAGTACTTCTCACATAGTGTCGTCCTGCATATATGTGCTTCTATCCAGGTTTAGGATAATGTTTTGCCACACATCTACTCAATCACACCCGCTCGAAGCTGAGCTGACGCCGCGCAGTGAGGCAGAAACAGGGCGAAAAAGTTGTTCCACTGACGTTATCTACGAGACATGTGTCAAACGCATCTTTTTGCAAACTGGCAATTTTCCAGGTAAAAGGGGATCTGTGAAAAATGTATTGATTTTGTCATTAGACAATTTCAAGGGGACTCTTGAGCGGATGAAAATGTCCTTAGTGTAGGAGACATTCTTCGTGTAATTTAAGAACTCTTGTGCTTAATGCTTGGGAACGTGCATCGTGACAAGGGAAAGCTTGAAAAGATTTATTCCAGAGTTTGTTGTAGTTGAGGAAGAGTGTCGGGGAAATTGTGAAAGCTTTTTTATCCAAGAAGGGGAAAGTTACCACAGAAAACCTTATTATGTGGACAGTGCTACTCTCCTTTAAATTATCCAGGATATTAAGTCCTTCTAAGGCACAAGGCAAATAAAATTTCCCTGTTTACTGCGTCTCGTTGTACTTTCATTTTTTTATAAAAATGATGAAAAAAACATGTCAGATATTTGAAGTTAAAGTCCAAAGTCCCGTCTCTTCCTTCCTCCGCGGGGTTTCAATTAATCATGATGTGATATGACGTGGCTTCATACTGAAACAAGCTGACGTGAACATGTTTTTCGTCTTGCAAGTAAAAGCCTCTATTTAATGCGTAGCGGAAGTAACGTTCGAGTAAACAAATTCTGGCCATCTTTTTACTCCAACTTGGAATTGCAAATACACGCTATACTGCTGGTGCTACTTTGTAAAATAATAAATGTATTGAATTTATTATTTTCTTCATTATACAAGATATGTCGTAAGTTAATGGGTTTTGAGAGTAAACTAGGTCACAGTTAAACGATCAAGAATTCTATCTACATACACGGTGGTATTTGACATGAAGATTATTTTAGGAGTCACGTTGTAATGTTCATGATCGTCATCATCATTGACAAAATATAAGCATATCGTACATGTTAATTTAAAACATCCATTTGAGTAGGTAGGTTGACGAGGTACATTATCTGGGGAAAATGTTAGTTTGAAACATATAGCCACTTGAAAATTGAACAAGTTACTGATGACTGTATTCATTCATATTTTGGGTCATGTATCTATCAACCAACATCTTTATGATGAGGATTGTTGTGTAAGTCATGTTAGTATGGAGGATGTATCCGTCTTTACCTAAATTTATAATCTCAAAATGTGCATCATCATCCACGCCAAAATATAAAGCAAAATTCTCTCTTCATGTAGCTTCAGGTCTCTCGTATATCTCATTTTCATACAGCAACTTTTACAACTTCCTTTTTTTTCGCTTGCGGGTAACCCGTACCACACCACCGACGACAAAAATATATACAAAAAAGTGTATATTCCACAGACATTAAACTCTGGAGGTAGTGTTTCCACCAGCGTTGGTGAAGTTACAACCACCTTCGCAATGGTCTCTCCCATCCGCAATTTCATCAAGCCAAACACGATTTGAGGAAAATCTTGAGGCGATGTCCCTTTCGGTGAAGCAACGACGGATGCGAGCAAGTGCTGGAAGGAAAACTGGTCTACTAGTTCGCAACGCTTCAAAATACGATGGTGGTTGATCATCCCTGAAACCGACGTTATTTCCGTTAGCCGAGTTTGTCGAGGCGACCACTCGACTCGTTGACGACTCTCGTAAAGGGTCTCTGGGGACAGTGACAACTATTGGCTGAGTCAGGTCAATCTGGACCCCGGTCATTTCCCGTGGAGCGACTGTGTTCAACACTGTGGAAAATGAAAATGTCAAGAATGTAATGTTGAAGAAGATTCAATTTGATTTTCTTCTTAAAAATGCTCTTTATTTGTATGACGAGTTGGATGAAGGAAGTAGGCTAGCTTTTAAATGAGAAAAGTGCTATAAAAATGAAAAAAATCTTACAAGAAAATCCGGCTCATGTGAAAATAAAAGTAGATTTCGTGGAATTTCATTTCATTTGAAAATAGGAAAAGAAAATAACATAAATGTGGGAACAAAAGCTTGCTGACATATTTTAATGCCAGTTTAAGTTCATTGTGTGCCAGTGAAAGCAGGATTTCATTCAGTCAAGATTTTAGATGGTTTCTTTGTTGAAAGATATTTTCACTCGTCAACGAATTTTTCACGAAACATTAAACCGCATTATTGTACACGAGAAACTTATGTATACGTCAGCTTTTCCGTTGTTGCCAACTTCCAAAGGAATATATTGTTGGCAGTACACGAGCTATTTCTCATTAAAACGTAATTAATTTAAATCATAAATATGCCATTTTGCTGGATGTGACAAAATACTATTTACAAAAATACTGCGGTATTGTTTTATGCAAACACGCTTGTGACTAACAGACTTGCGGTATGAACGTTATGAAAGGCTCGAGTGTAGAGGACGGACGACATAAGGCAACAGTGGGAAGGCTTTTCTTTGTTTTCGGGTCTTGGTCGACCAGAAAAGGATGTTTCCTCAGCTCAATCCAGTTACTAACGATGCAAAACTGACAATGGGATTGGGAACTCAGATGGGAAAAAGAGTTCCTTGAAACATTATAACCCTTGAAAGAGGGAAAGTCAAAGCCGTCTTAAGTACTTTCACCAACACGAAAGCTTTTACACCTACACACATTGGGTTTCCAGCAAGCAGGCTTAATATTTGCCACGATGTAGGTATATTCACAAGTCAGCTATAGCTTGGACAACTCAGTGTGTTATAGAGACTGTCTCCGTAATTATATTGTGTAATCCGATTTTGCAAGTTCTTATATATGACATAACTAACATATAGACATAGACCCTCACAAAACAATCGAAACCCTGTAACCAACCTGTACACAAGTTTCACCTGGACTGTTTTGAAAATAAAGAAGAAAACAGAGTGAGAAACATGCAACAAACATCTCATACACTTTCACTAACGAAAGAAAATGAAGTTAGACGAGAGGAAAGGAAGAAAATGAAAGAAACGGAGAAACACAATAAATCTCAGAATCACACATCATCCATGTCATACAAAACAATATCGTATTATTGTAGGTAATGCTCTTATAGAGGGTTCAACTTACCCAAACTACTTCCAGCAGAAGCTAGTCTCGCAGAAGCCAAGTGATAATGGCTGCTGCTGCTGACCGAGAAAGAGGAAGAAGTCTGAGCCGGAGCTTCATGAAGAAATTGCCGTTGTCCTCGTGCCTCACTTGAACAAGTCTCTTGAGGAAAGCACAAATCATTCTCAGCATGCCCATTAGGAGGACCACTTCCAAAACAAGGATCTTGAGACTGTGAATGATGATCGCTGATGTCACCACTCGTGGCTTCGTTACCTGTGAATTGTGAAAACCAACAAAAACGCAAAGGGGATTGGAAGAAGTATAAAAAACTCATTTTTTCAGGAGCTTAACGATTTTCTCTTTCAATCTTCACAGCGACATAGTTTAAATCTTACCAGACCCATGTTGAGTTGCATTGTGGTGGCCATCCCAAGCCGTCCCAGCAGGCCAATTATTACAATGATTGGGATGGTGTGAGTGATGAGCTCCATTTGGAGGAATCTGCCCTCCTCCAGTCACAGCTGGGGCTAAAGGAGACTGAAACTCTGCGGCGAGCATAGTATCTCTCCGACTATTACCATTTCCGGCGATGGCCAGCATGCACTCGTTTGGATCTCTCTGGTCATTAGTTAAATTGGCATGTAATCCTAAATCACAAACGGAATTACGTCTATTCTCATAATCACATGAGGCTGGTGGTGGCGGATGCGGAGAGGATGATAACGGGTGAAGACTATGGTTATTAATATTGGCGTTCTGAGTTCTAGAGGATGCCTCGACGACACACTGCTCCCTCTCACTTGGTTCCATTAAAAGTAAGGCTTGAGAGTAGCTCGGGGCAAGGGAATAATTGCTGATGCCTCCAAAATTAGTATCCCTATCTTGGTTCGACGAGTTGCTATTTCTTGTCACTGGCAAGCTTCTCTGAGGATGGTGATTTATAAGGCGCCTGCTGCTACGCTCGTTCTCATTACCACTGTTCTGCTCGCACTCGTCACACTCATCCTCTTCATCCTCTTCCGGAGACGGAGTGAGGAACGGAGGCGGCGGAGGAGATGAGCAGGGTGGATAATAACTCTCGTCGTGAAGTAGTCTGGAGCCTTCATCACTCTCCCCGTAGTATCCAAACTGGTCAGGGAACTGTCGCGGCTGTGTACTCGCGAGAAACTGCAACTTCTCCGGCTTTGTCATCAACAACGTTACACTCCTCGTCAGCTTGTAGCCACTTTGTTTGGATGTGAAGCGAAAGTTTCTGGAGAAGAAGGAGGATCTCCACTGGGGAAAGAAGATCCCGCCGGAAGAGGACGAAGGTGAAGTGTTTGCGACGACATTGTTACTATTACTATTTGTGTTGTTTTGATGAGGCTGTTGGTCCTTGTGAAGGTTCTTGGAGGAGTTTTGCAACTCATTTGGATCCTTTTCTGAGATATTTCCTTGATTGTTTGTGAAAAACTGGTTGGGAGATTGGTCGTTGTTGGAGAGGAGCGGAGCGCTCTCTTCCTGTTCCGATGAGGGCTCACTTGCAACCAGCGAGCGACGGCGAGGATTGAGACGGGAGTGGTGGGAGGAAATTGCGCGGTTGTGGATACGATGTTGCTGATTGTTGATGGGAAGACCGTGAGTACGGGGAGCTGAGAGGAGAAGCTCGCTTCCAGATGGTGACATGTAATTCACTCCGAACAGCTTGTTCACCTGAACAACATTCAACCAACATCAAATAATATAATTATTTGTAATATTTATCATAGTCATTGCCTAAACGAGTTCGCATTTTAAAAAGCAATATATTCAATTCTTGATTTCGTTTGAGTGCTCAGTTTTGAATAATTACATTCGAAATTTTACTCTGCTCTACATCCTTGGAAGTTTTTGCTTGAAAAGACATGGAAGCATGCATGACTGGAAATGATGAGTTTTATTATGTGAAAGTCATATATTATACAACATTCTCTTAAAACACGAGCGCTATCTCCCTCTCCTCTTTCACAAAAAGCTCGTAGTATTCACAAAGAATTTCCAAGAGACAGGTATCGCTTATTCCACCTGAGAAGTTGAAGTAATGGATGTAATGAAAGGCCATTTTTCACAATCAGTGTGCTCCTTCTGAGTAAAAGATACAGGCTCTTTCCTCTTCAAAAAAAATATCTACCTGTACAACAGGATGAATGTGGCGTAAAAAAGTCTTTCGTGCTTCTATTTCCTTTTCTTGTAGATGCTTATATATGCTTTACGTGTATTAACCTAACACACACCTTCCCATATACTTAACTAACATTTCTCAAGGGAGTGGCAAAAATGGTAAGACGAACACAAAATACTTGATTTTCCCAGTTGGAAAAAGGAGAACACGTAAGTGTACGTACGCCTCTCTCTCTCTCGTTTTAGTATTCTCCAAGAACGTAAATTGAATCTGAATTTATGGAATCTTTTAGTCTTCATTTCGCGTGCATTCCTTTTTTACCTGCTGCATTCATTTCACATCATGGTCCACACTTTATTATCTTAGAATACCTTCTTGTAGTAGTGTACGAATGTGAAACGTGTACTTCACCAGAGAAAATCTTAAGGAAGAACTATTCACAAGGTTTGTGCAAAAAAAACTCACGTTAGGTTTTTTGTGCTATTTTGAGTTTTATGCGTTTATTTCATTCTTTCTTTTCTCTCTTTTTCTTGTGTTAAACAGATCAACACTGGAGACTAGTGAATAGTACACGCTCCCCAAAACTAGACTGACAAACATGAATAAACACAAGAGAAATTGTGTGTCGAGAACGTTATCGTGTCCCAGATGAGAGAGAAGCTTTCTTCTATGGTTTTTGTAAGGAAATATATTTGCAAGGAGTACTCTACAAGAAAGAAAGTTTGCATTACTCGAAGATTCTTTTTCAGGGATACGCTATGTTCTGGGGAAAAAATTCCAGCTCCTTTGTATTTTTCTTGAAAAGAGGACACATTGTGCAAACTTTATACACGACTTTGGGTGAATAATAGGAAAACAGCACGGAAAGTAGCTTCATTTTTTTCACCTCTGTTTATTTTAAAACACGATGCGTTGTGTATGTGTTTGTGTGATTTTGTGCTTAAGCATGAAAGAGGGAAGATACGGGATAGAGCAAATCTTTCTCTTATTCTTCAAGCAGAGAGTGTATGAATATGGGCAGAGTGGGAATTAGAGTCGTAAACCACGGCGGAGCCATTACACGATTGGAGTTTTCCACTTGGGAGAAAAGAGTGAAATATAGATGGATTTCCAAAGGGATGCAGGTCTGACCTGGATAAGATATGGCATGTAAAAAAAGTGACTTATCTTATACTGACTTTCTCCAGCCATGGCCCAGTGACTTGCTTCCACAACCCATATTTTTCCTGGTATTGGCACCTACTCACAAACTCCCGCCTATATATGACTCCACTTTCCTAAAGTCGTTCTCACCGTCACTTTCTTCTTTCAAATTTATTTTCGCTAAGAATAGTACATTGCTCAGTGTTCCGTGGTTGTTGAATTTGAAGCCAGAATGGAAAGCTGATAATAATACGAATAAGATTATGCTGGACGACTCATAGCCCATATAAATTCATGCAACCATTATACGCATGGATATAATATAATACGAAGAATTGTTCAGCAGACGGGAAAACGCGGACGACGCGAAAAGCAGCGCAGCGTGACTCATATCATCCTTTTTATGGATATAGATGATGCGCTGTGCATCCTCCTCAGTCACAATGGCTTTAGGGACACTGAGCACGTGCCTTTGTGTTATAAGCCCTAGAGAGAACACAACGCATGGAAGAGAGAGAGAAAGAAAAATTATGGAGGAAGGAATTTCTGGAAAAAAATGTAGGAAGATTGATATGCAAGTTACAACTCCTCCGTTCCCCCATCCGTCCTTTTTCCGCAGAATAAAATGTGTGAAGATAAAATGAGCATAGGACTATCAAACGCAGGCATACTATACTCTTCCTTTTATACATGCCCTCAAATTACCATAATAATGTCTTCTCCCAGTAAAATATTACACATTTCTATCACCAGATATAGCCCTTGTCACTCCAGTGGCAATAACGAAACCTTCTATAGTCCACACCAACACCACTGGACAATATATATCTCATATATCTTTTTACATGCGAAGAGTCAGGTGCGTTCCTTTCAACCAGTGTGCCTAGTGCCACTCTAAAATTTCCTTCACATGAAAAGGCTTGAATGACATTGAATAAGATTCTTAAGCGTAGGTACACACATTTCGGTGTGTATAGTCGGAGGGCACACGTTCGCTACTGCGAGAGCTTATTTTTACGTGGCCATGTCGAAATTTCAAACATGTCACTCACGAGGAAGCAGATGCACATGACAAGCATCACGTTCCCCTTTTTCTACTTTCTCCAGTGTTAAAGAGAAATCGCTGTATGGAATACAGAACGCATGTTCCATCCAAAAGTAAGTAATGCGAAACTTGCTGCCAATGTCCAGTCTCAGGGTCATCATATACCCTTTGGCAACTTGTCTGTCTGTCAGGCTTTCCGTTATCTTCCAAAGAACTCGATTCAATCTCCCATACAAGTTGGAAACAAAAAAATTCAAAAATATCGTAAGAGGAAGTTGGATGACTCTCTGTTTTGGTATTGTGGTGGTATATCTATAGAATTGGCATGTTTTAGGGTTAGAATATGCAACATGGTAAAACACCTTGTCATTCTCCTCCCCTCGTCCCACTTATTATTCCAGGAAAAAATGGACACCGGGAGGGGAATTCGCAGTAGTGGCACAACCCCGCTGAATAATGATAGTGAATGAAAATACATAAATCATGAGTTGAGTGAAGGTATTTTTTCAAAGGGAATAGAAAATTATGGAAACTAGTTGGCTGGGAAAAATGGAGACGAGATATGTAGATCTGCGTTACGTCTCGTGTGTATATGTGTTCTCGTAAAATAGAGTTTTTTATAGAGAAGTCCTTGAAGCATGCCGCCTGCCGTGATAAATAATTTGTTGCATTTTGCCTCCACATCCGTATCCCCGTGTTTTGCCTGTTTTTTTTACATCTTGCATAATCAAATGGACACATTAGAAGTATGAACGTAGCGGACGGAATTACATTGTGGAGTTATGGGATCCTTTCTCTGGCTCTCTCTCTGGCTGGTGGTGCCCGCAGCGTGCGTGGTGAACTGGACATGCCAATTTTTAGTTTGTAAATGTGCCCGTGTTGGAACAAACGAATGTAATTTAGGAATAAATGGAGATGGGAGTGAATCCATCTGCTAGAGAGTTGTGTGTGTGCATGTAAAAAAAAGAGTGATCGCGTAGACCAGCGTAATGGACGTTTTGGGGGCTTTTATGGAACTAAACTATTGGATAGCTTGAGGGACGCCAGAAAGTGGGTTACGTTTACATCTCTGCAATGTATATATGGATGCTCAGATATTAATCTATCGCTTTTCAACTTGGATGACCATTCATTAATTAAAATCATGTCTGCGGAATGAAACCAAGGTCTAATGTGTAGTCCATAGTCCATGCATGGTAAAGTGAATGTGCGAGATTAATCACCCGAAGCCCCATGTTCAGGTGGTTTAGGGGATATATGAGATTTTGCTTGAAGACGCATTCTTGGAAAGTTGTAACATTTTTTTAAAACTCGAAATATATGGATTTTATTCTAATACTAAAAGATTCCTCTTTGGGGTTTATTTCGACAAAAATTTTATTATTAGTAGCAGCGTGTATACTTGGATGTGGAGTGGACGTTGTTAATTGTAGGTGTCCTCTTGAATGATCAAGCTGGAAGAACCATCTGAATATATGCCTGTTTCGGGAGTCCGATTTTCCCTGCAGAGAGAATCAAATCAGTGAGAATATTATTGGACCGGTGGGAGCTTTTCCCACAACTCCATCAATCACTTTAGCTTCATTATCCGCTTCCATTCTTATTTACGGTGGACTACGCCGTTTCGTTCCACATATTTATGGGGTTTCATTACGATCCTCGTAAAAGTTTGGAAGGACAATTTGGACAGGAAACGTTCCACGGTGGTAATTTACAAGTCACCCCAAACCAGAATTGGTATAGGTGGCATCTGGCATTCAGGATTCGTTCAGGTTTTGTTGCAAAATATATGTCGCAATTGAGTAAGCGTACGTGAGTGATAGAAAGTTGCTTAGAAGATAAGCCCATGTGTACATCGTTAAAAAGCACGCAATAACATTCACTTCCTAGACTGGTTGAAGGACTCTTCAGTTAGGACTCGAGGATGAAAGTACTTGTAAAAATTTGCATTATAAATGAATGTTGGAATATGTTGCTAAACAAGCACCGGCCGTTATTGCCACTTGAGAGAAAAACAACAGGCAACCATGAACAAATTATTGTCATTTCCCAGTTTTAAATTCTCATCCGAAATCTATCTCCGGCCGTGTAATAGCCTTGTAATGAAATAGCATTACATTTCCCCTAGTTTCACATGTTCAAGAGTAGTTTTTGGTGAAATGACCTGCGGTTTTACTACTATTTTTTTACTCAAGAACATTATTAGACTTGCAAACGACACTTAATGGGATTTTTCCAGTGATAAAGGAATTAACTCGGTTCACGGCTTGTCCCTTTTTACGACTTGGACATGTGGTGCATGAGTGCATCTGTGTGATAAAAAAAGAGGAAATTCCTTTAAAACATCTTTCGCTTCTCTCTCTTACATTTGTTACAAGAAGAGAAAGGGAAACGTGATTAAGAACAGTGGTACAATATAAAACTTGTGAAAACAGTGATTAGGCAAGATGAGAACGAGCAGACCTACATCAGGAAAATATAACTGCTCTTTCTTTAGATTTCATTTGCGAGAGTGTAAGAGAAATTTAATTTTTCTATCCCATATATTTCCTTTCCTATTAAATTTTGGTCCGAGAAAAAAAACATAATTTTTCTTCTTTCAAAATGTGTATACCATGTCCCATTTTAGTGCGCAATTTTGTGGCAAAAAAATGGAACGTGGAAGAGTTTGCAATAATTATGTTTGAGGTGAAAAAGCATTTTGGTATTTAGGTACATATTAATATGAACATCTGCATTTTATGCGGAGCAGCACCAACCTCCCTCCCTCCCAACCGCTCCTCCGATAACGCTCAATTTATGCAATGCTACACTTATTACAGCCACCACTTTCACCATTATGCGATGCTTGCTGGAAATGTTTTCCTATCCCCATTCCATGGAATATTCAGGTAGAAACAAAAGACAATGGGTGAGTGAGCAAACTAAACACGACACGGGAAATTGAGAGCAGAAAAAAGTGAACCGTAAAACGAACGATCTCATTTTTCGTTTACTCAATTCGATTCCCTTAGGCAGAACAAGGGCATAATATAATATTTGTAATTTGAGCTGGTTAATACCCAACACACTGAGCACGTACCTCTCTCCTCATAGTCCATGTATGCAGTCTCGGAGAAATTGGTAATGAAATCTCCATTTTGCTATGAAAAAAAATATTGCGTAGCTAAACTGAAAAAGTGGGGTATAGAGACGAGAATGACAAGAAAAGTGCCACTGGCACACTGCAAAGAGAGAAGTAATTGTGGAAGAGCGTCGGTGAAGCGATGGATTTTAGATGGATGGCTGGATAGTGTAATGGCTAATACGCACGGTTGCTGTTACTGCCATCCAATCACATAAAAATAACAAGACGAGATGTGAGCTATACATTCAGAAGAGTTTTTTCATATATAAAAGTCCATAGATTGGCATTATTACTACAATTGGTGGTACAATGACGAGCTACTTTCACCTTCAGACAAACTTTCGTAGAAAATCAAGGGACAATTTTCTTCGCAAATGCTTTTTAGCTCTCTCTCGGCAGTAAAAGAAAATGTGTACCTCCGCTCACGTTGAAGTAAGGAATGCTTTTGTCTCCTCGTCTAAAAATGGAGAGCTGACGTAGTGGTGTGGGTGAAGTCTTGGGGTCTAGTATATGGTCGTTAGTGGGATTTCCTGGTAATGAGACAATTCCACTCGTTCCTTACTGTGGTGGAATTTGTGTGTGTTTGTGTGTGGAGCACCCACGCAAGCAAGGCACGTCGGTTTAACCAAAATTATCCACCTTTCTCCAACCACCTAAAAAACCAAATATGAGCTTCGGGTTTGGAGAGCTAGAATAGAACCCAATGCCTGAAGAAGAGGTTCAGATGAAAGAAATGGAAAATGTATATTCATGTCAAGGGAGAGGCACGAGGCTATTGTGATAACGTGAATACGATTCGTTATCGCCCGAAAATTTCTCACGAAACTGGCGCAGGAGCAAATTAGCATTTATGTTTGCCAATTTTACATGATAATTTGAACCGACATCCCCATTATGCTTCCTTTCCCTGCTTATGGAAAATCGCTCACCGTCTATATTTATTTTTTTGTGTGAAAATTGAAAAAGCCCAAAATAAGTTCTGTGCTTACAGAAGCGTTAAAGGAAGTTGTTTGTAAATAAGTATAATTATGGGAGGAGGAAGGAATACATTATTCGACTAACCTGGTAGTGGAGGTGAGCAGTGTTCAGCTCAAGAATAAGCCTCAGCGGCCAGGACAAAAGGAGCAAGTTGCAGAGCCAGAAGACTGGGATTTTCGCGAACCAAGGTGGATTATCAGGTGAAGCCCAGCTGATGAGGGATTCTTTAAAGTGAACATTGGACAGGTCCATCCCTTCTCGCATTTCCATGTAGTCGTCATACCGTTCCTGCTCCTGTTGTCAGCATGTTCCCCCAGCACATATATTGCAAAAAGGAAAAACATGTCATTTGTATTGTTGTTGGAAAGAACGTTTACACGAGTTCCGTTGACATTCGTGTGGGGGATTAAATGAGAGCAAAAAGAGAGCAAAGTCGTAAGGTAACAACGATGTTTTACATTGTGATTGATATACACGCATACATATTCACTCGATGGGAAAATGAAAACTGAGATTTACTCTAGTCGCTAGTGAGCATATATACTCCATTAATACTTGGCGAATGAGCCCCTTTTTCGAACGACTGGAATGAGGAAATGAGTAGCCCATTGCTGGATGAAAGTGGGAATTGAGTGAGTGCGCTACTTAAGCAGCTTATTTTACATCATTTCCGTTATAAATTACATGGTGGCGTGTGTACATTTGAAGCCTTTACTCCAGCCCATCATGCTATGATGATGATACACGAGATCGAGTTACTAATTTTTATTGCTTTGAGCAATAAGTGACATAAACAAGGTATTCCTTTTATCTGGAAAACGAGTCTCTGAATGCACATAGAGGTAAAGTCATTTACTCCGCATAAAAATACACATTTGCTCTTATTTTGTGACATAAAAGCGCATACATGATCTAATTGAATTAAATCCCTTTATACTGACTTCCTTTAAAGATTTTCCTTTGTGTGACTGCAACTATGATTTGTAATGCTAAATATGTGTCGATCTAACAAATGCACATACAAATTTGCATATAACTTCAACAAATACTTTCATGCATTACTTCCCATTTGAGGTGAAGCTAGAATATAAAAAGGCTTGTTTGCTATATGATTGACTCCGCCTGAAAACTTTCCGAATGAATACATTTCGTCGTTCTTTTGAAAATTTGAAAGCGTCTTCTCTTTCTACAAAATATACCCAGATCCAGTTTGAAATCAATTTTTCCTCAGTTCCTTTCATCGCTTGTAATTTTGCTACTTCACTTCCACCAATTTTCTTCTTTGATCAGCTCAGAAGAAATACAACGAGAGATAGAGCGATAGATAGATGAGCAAGTTGTGCAATAAATGATGGAGCTAGTTATGAAGTTAAAAACGGAAACGGAGAGCACAAACTTTCTCTCTTTTGTATGTAATACGGAATCTACATAATTCACCTCTGATGCTTTCCCTTTCAGTTTCTGTATGATGTGAGACCATGAAGCGTTCATAATCTTGTTGAGAAGATCAAGTTAAACAAGGCCTGAAGTAAGCAAGTTTTATGCCTCGAGATAAACATCTTCTTGAGAGAGATAGAAAACCCTGTGTATGTGGTTTGAGGAGAGAGGTAGTAGCTGTTTCGTCAAAGCAAATATTATCTGCCTAATGACCCGGTTCACTTGGTTAGGCAGAGAGCGGGGTAGGGATTTTGTTGTTCGTCTGACAAAGTAAAACGGTCTGATGAACTTGGGTCTCTTTTCACAACTTTTCCACTTTCAAGATTATCTTTATAATTTGCATAAGCGGAACGGTTCGCTACTATTACGTATACATTCCACAAACTAGTTCCTTCTTAGCAAATATTTGCCACTTTTTGCATACTATATATAGTGGAGTTGTATGAGTATATTATTATGATATGAATGAATTTTCGTTTAACTCATTGAATGACTAGCCAAAGCGCTTTCACCTTTCTCCATCTCCTACCGCATCGTATCTTTTATCGGGGAATTGGATGCGTGCCATGCCGCAGTCGAGGTTATTAGTAATGGATGAACTAGGAATTGTGATGATGATGGTTATGATGTGACTTACTTATAATTACACCCTCAGCTTGTTAACGACGTTAGCAAATTCTTCGGCCCGCTCGCCACTTACAGCCTTAAGTCTATATATACATTTATAGCGAGAAACAACTAGTCCTTTGGCGCAGCAGAGTCATGTTCATTTCGTTAGAACTAATGAGGATCTGAGAGAGAGAGAGAGAGGCAGAGAGCGAGCGAGGCAAGTCAGGCAAGTGAAGATGGGGAAAGGAATGGGAATTTTAATATCGTCAGCACTGATTACCTCTCATGAATACATGATTTATAATGAAATATTATTCCAGTCTGTCCTCCACCTCAAAACTCCAACTCACAATCAGCCACTTTCTCCGCTTCGACTAATTACTGTCTGGATCCAGTCCTTTTGCCGTGTGCTTCGTTTTCGTTCTCCTTTCCGAGTCGGAGGTCTGGTGAAAAGTTGGATGTGTGTGGCTTGATTAATCAGTTAATGAAGAAAAGATGATGAGAGGAGAGAGCTAGGCAGTTCATGCGTTCATATAAGCACGAAAAAAAATTTCTTGCTAATTTCCCTTTGCTGAATATAAGTATATACTTTCTTTTCTCTACTATTCTTGTGCCATATATTTTATTCCCGCCTCACTTGGGATTTCTACTTAAAAGATTTTAGAAAGTGGGATGGAGGGCTTGGTTTTTGTTCAGCGTGATTTACTTGACACACATTTTGCATGAGAATCCCAAGCGTCGTGTCAACTGTCAACTATTTCACGTAACGTGCCCGTCACCACTTTCTTTAGTCGACTGCTAAAAGATTCATTTATTAACTAACTTACAAGAACAATCCATATATTATACTTCTGGCATTGTTTCGGCATCCCCTTTATATTCTCAACTCTCTAAATACATATATAGTTTGAGCACAATATCCATTTTGCGCTTTTTATTCTTCGCTCTTGTGTACACACCACTTCCTCCATCTCACACTTGCCCTCTACGCAGTATTTTCATGAACTTTTACTTTACAAAACATCACATCATCAAGAAAAGAGCGTTCAGTGTAGAAACCCCTTGTCCCTCTTTCCCAACATCGGAGAGGAGGAGAAAAGTTAAAGCCTTTTTGCTCTGTGCTCTTGTGTTTTTTGATTAAAGAGGGAAACGCTGTTGAGAACGAGGACTGAAGAGGAATGGGGAAAGAGCAAAGTTTTTGAACTTTCCTCTTGAATCTTTCAACGACAAAGGCGAAAGGACTTTTCTTGTCCACGAGAATCTCCTCGCGTAGTACTCGTCCTCCTAAACGTTAACCCAAAAGACTCGAAAAAAATTCTTATTCACATCGAAAACCTGTGCAAATCGCTGAGCGAGAAACCTCGAATGAGCAAATTTGTCGTAGGAAGAGAAAGTTTTATTTAAAGAAAGTCTAAGCCTTTTTGCTACAAGAAATTCTCTCTCTCTCTCTAAAAGGGAACGATACTTTTTACTTATAAATTCATATACGTATAAGCTTTTCCTACCAATGCAATGCGTCATCATATCACTCCTAGTCCTATCATCATAACAAAACGAGTATGGAATCGAGACTTTTGTGCTATACAAAATGCCGAGCAAAAAAGTGTGAAAGAGGACCGCACACACCACCGGAGCAGATGTGGTGAAGCTGTTGGTGCAAAATGCGGAACAGAACTCGCTCCCCGCGTATTCATACTCTGACTGAATATATATTTGTATTTGCACTTTACAAACAAAAATTTTCTGAGCTGAGGCCTGCCCTCACTAAATATTGTAAATGTCTGTCTGCTATCTTTAATTTATTTTCTTGTCTCAACTTCCCTATCGCCCCTTGTTTCCCCCAAAACCAGCATATGCTCCCCTGCATTCAGCGAATTTATTAATTTCACTCATGTGAAAACAAACGTTTGAGAAGGCGAGCGAGAGAGAGTGAGAGAAAGCAAATGAGAAAAGTGGTGAGGAGCGAAGAAACGACAGTTTTTCAACTTCCGTTTTTATCCCTCTGTGTATATCATTCATGCTTGCTTGTGATGATGATGATGATATGGTATCGGTATTTACGTCAACGGCTCCTATTCCCATTACCTAAAGCAGCACTCACTCCCGCTGTTTCCCTTTTCCTCTTTCACTCCTGTTTTTGTTTCCTCTTCCCACGCCCTTAATTCAATTCACTCCGAATATGTGTGCCGACTATCCCCACACACACTATGTCAAAGTAAATGAACAAAGTTGTTCCCTTTTCTCTCTCTTTCTCTCTATTTTTAGGTTAGAAACGATTCCTCAGGGCAAACAGCGCAGTGAATACATTTTTTTATACTATGACTTTTTTCCACAATATTATATGTATCTTGCTTTTTTTAGTGTCGCCAGCGCTTAAAATGAATTACAAGCGGAGCATATTTTTCTCTCTCCTTTGATTCCCTTTTTCAAAAGAGAGCCAGAGAAAGAGCAACAAGCATCATCACGTCTTGCTTGCACAGGGAAGCGGAGAGAAAAAATCACAATAAGGCAACCGTGCATGCAGTTGGTGAAAGTTGATGTCAAAGACGAGGGAGAGAAAAAAGGACAGCGAAGCTCGTTACAGGAAACGAACGCTTTTCGACGGAAAAGCAAGTTAAGTTGGAGAAATGGCGAGAGGAGAGGAGGCGAGAGACCAACCTTCTCCAGTCCCTTTGTGATGACGATAAGACAACTTTTCTTCGTCTCAGTTTCCCTTCAAGCGACAGAATGAAAGGGAAAGAAAAACTGTTTCTTTCGTGGACAATGGCAAAAAATCTTATTTGTTAGTATACAAAAGTAGAAATATGGACAATGGGAAAGGGCAACAAATCGTTTTTCTTTTTCCCTAACCCTAAATCTCCACTTTGTGCTTTCTTTTTCAAAGTATTCTTCATTTCATACGCGCTCTCGCTCGTGTAGGATAACATGTTTTTCTTGGAATGTTCTTGGAAAGCTTTTACGAAAGCATGTCATGACTTTTCCGTTTTTCTTGCTTGAAGAGAGAGAGAAAAATCTCAGTTTTTTTGTAGCTTATGAATTATTGTACAACAGATGATTACACAGTATTATACAAGAACAAAGGGTGTAAATGATGTGTATGTTGTTTTTGTGTGTCATGTCGTATTCATTTTCTTGGCTAAAATATAAAAGGATATATATTTGGGAGGAAGCAAGCAAACCTGAAAAAACGCAGCTCTTTGCTCTTGGAATTCCTTGGCAGTTGCGAGATTGGCAAAAAGGAAGCCCTTGCTCAGCTGGATTTTCGTGGCAGCATGCTTCTCCAAGTCGATCAGCTCTCGGGACACGTCTTTCATTCCACACAAGGCGAAAAAGAAGCAGCCGGCGGCCACATGAGAGTTCACACGCTCGTAATATACCTAAAAGAAAAAGGAGAAGAAAAAAAAAGAGGCGAGTAATAATGCACAAGTAACACAACATATTATCTTGATCCTCTTTCTCAGCTCCAGCTGCTTTTTAATGCATTTACTTAAATCCGATGGAGGCAGACAGGAAACAAAAGAAAGCTCCAAGAATATATACGCCGAGTATATAGAGCTCTGCTGCTCTGCAGTACATTAATTTTTTTTATCTTGTTCTTATCCCGAGCTGGTTTATTTTAACTGAAGGCGGTATTAACAACAAATGTGTTGTAGTTGGGACTTCAATTCGAATGAAAATACCAAAAGACGACGTAATTCACGCATACATTTTAAGCTACCAAACTCTGCAGCATCTTCTCGAGTATAGAAGCTTCCCCGCAAAAAAAAAACCCTATTTTGACTGATTATGTCGAAAATTGTTACTCAAATTCGAGATTGAACTTTTGCATCGCCCCATTTCAGCTTGTATGAATGCCATGTTCAATGTTCATAATATAAATAAACATCGTTTTCAATGATGTGCATTACATGATATGTTTACCAACAAAAATTATTTTCCAAAATCCCTTCCGAATTCCATTCAAGTTTTTCCATGTGGAAAATACATAACAGAAAGAGTTTGGAAAAGAGGATTTAATTTTTTCATGTCTTTCTACAAAAGAAAGACCTTCCACCCCTATTATTGTATTGTTCGAGTTTCAAGAGCTGAGCTACAAAAAGTGAAGACGACGCAATAACGACATGAACATAATAACAAGCTTTGACAGTTAAAGTACACAAAATTCATATCAGCAATAGTATGATGTGTACACGTGCTGTTGGTACGAAAAGCAATATTCAGGAGACTGACAGGATTATCCAAGAATGAAATCAGCAAAGTTGGCAATTTTGTCTGCTTACCTATATGCATGTACATTTTTTGCACATAATGTCAAGATGAGATGATTATGTTACTTGATGGATATTTACTCTTCGAACATGTCCTCATTTTATATGTGAGATAAAAGAATGTATTCAGAATATCACGTAATATTATTGAAGATGATTCTTAAGACAGCCAGAAAGTGAAAGGAGAAAGTCATCTGTATTGCTCTCATCACCAGAGTATTCGTCGTTTGTGTAGGAAATGTGTACTAAAATGAGTAGGGAAAATGATGCAAGCTGTATTTGAATATCCTCACGCACTAATTTCCACAGCGTAAAGTTATTCCGAGCATTCCATCGTTGAGGAACTTCGTTTCTCTAATATATTTTCCCCAATTTTCTCTCGCAATTTTGCCACATATTTTAGGGATATAATGATAATATGATGACTTCTCCGTTGCCTTCTGCCTTGGCGTCATATATTCTGCGTGTACAAAACCTTATTGAATTCCTGCTGGCAAAAATATGGGTATAAACTACCTAACCATATCAATACTTTAAGCTTATATGAATGTATTTACCAACACAATTTCTAAAGTCTTGATAAAATGTACAAGAAGCAGAGCGTCTTATTTCCCCAGTTTTGTCCTTCTTCCACATTTGCATTTATATGGGAAATTTTTCTCCCATGATGATATGCTTGTTCGTCTCCTTTTGCTCAATTCCGAAACGTGAAGTTTTCTTTCTCCACGTCTGGCGGTAGTCGCCTTATTATGAATCAGCTTGAACATGAATGTTGTTCATAATGTGTACACGTAAAAGCGGGCGTGACACAATGCGACTCATGTTGTGGAACGAAAAACGTCCTCGTATATTCCTTCTTCAATACGCGCCTTTCCATATTTCCATTTGGAGTTTTGTGGGATGGGATCGTTATTTATTCCGACTGTTTAGTAAATAGAGCAACCGAGGAAAAAAACACTTGGCTTGTCGAGAATCAACCACTTTTTTCTTCTTCGTCCCAATACAACGATAACGAACAAGGAATGAAGGTGTGGACAGAATTGTAATAAAAATGTACCGATATCGGTTCTACCATTCAATTCATCTCAGAGAACTTCGACATTTTTCTCCTCGTTGCTTATTGCTTTCATTTTCCCCAAAGATATTATTTGACATTGGCTTCCATTTCCATAAAAATAGAGTCAAGCTGTGCGCCTTATATTGTGCTTCATACATTTTACCCATGTCGACGACGTTCAACCAGAATTTTTTTATATCGTCTGGCTTCCCATTCACCTCTCCACTTTTATTGTCAATCGGTACACTTTTGTCAAATCTCATTTTGAAATCTCATCTTTGAGAAACTTGGAAAGGCTGCGCAAACTGGTTATATGCGGATTTGGTGAAGATCTCAAACATGAACGAGTTTTGGTTTCAATAATTGAAACAGTATAATAAAAAAAATGAAATATATATTTTGGGACATTTTCATAAACTCACCTGGGTGCATGTGTAAGCGTTCCCATTGCGGTAACGCGTAATTTCCCGTGTTCTCCTCACGTAATGGTAGCAAATAGCCTTCCACCAAACCACAGGCTGGGCATGACGAATCTCGTGAATTTTCTGATATGCTGAGTTGAGGTCCGTCTGTGGAGAAAAAACAGAGTCTATATGTGAACGTCGCAGTGGAGTATTTAATACTAATACTCTGCGATAGAAATAAATCGCATTTTAATGTCAGCACTAACAGTTTGGATACAATACCCCAGGAGAAAAATCCGTTCGTGATAAAATTGTATAAGCATATTCTTACAAAAGGAATAAGTAATATGGTGTCACTGAACTGGTGCTTGGACCAGACGGTAGCAATGAAGGTAGGATGAAACGGACGAGTACTAGTCAATAATTAATTTTCAGCTGAAACACAGAATCCACATCCCACGTTTTCGTCGTGGCTCTCAACTCTCATAATATTATCCTTTAATCTTATCCTGCTCCGAATTATATCTCTGGAGGATATACATACGTACGTACATGTTAGCAATCCTTTTTACCAATTTATCCCAAATTTGATTTAGCCATTACAGCAATACACTTTCATCCATTTGAAAAATGGAGATGGATAATTATAGTGTTTTTTTCTCGTTGTAGAGTATGAATATGACTATACGGATACTTTGTCAGTAATATATAGCCTATCTCTGGAATCTAGACGTGGAAACCCTACCCAGAACTCATTAATACCTTCCATATCAGGGGAACAATCCAATCAAAGTAATCTTGTGTGTTTTACGACGTCGCTTCGTGCCCTATCAGTTTCAGACGGTGGAACAATCGAGTAAAGTACCTCTATACGACTTTTTACATGTCGCATCCGTGTGCATGTCGACAGTGGAAATGCACAAGAATTCTACAACCGAAAGTAGAAAGGGTCAATTTGATGACATATCGTGAGAAAAAAGGCTAAGGAATCCTAAGTCTCATGGTCTCGACAATCTCTCCTCCTTTTATTTTAGGAGAGATTCCTTTCATTCCAAGAAAAAAATACTTTCGTTATTACTCTTCTTGCTTTCTCCCTTTCCATTTTCCCTTCTGCTGTAATCATAATTCCAACTGACTCATCGCCGAGAGACCCATGACATATACGACCATCTTCATTCCCCATTCGAGAAGATGGAGGGAATTGGAGGAGAGGAGTGCTATTTCATTGCCCTTATCTTCAGTGTGTAATAATAACAAAGAACAAGGGGAACGGGAGAGAGAGAGAAAATATTATATTATCGACCGTTTTCGACTTGAGATTTTTCCAAAAGGGTCTTTATACGTGCATTCTTATGTAGGTGTAGAGGTGGAGAGACTCATAAATAACGGGAGTTTCCTTCTTTTGTAGGAAGAGAAAGAGATGTGGATGTGACAGACAGATTGAAATGAATGCAATGCAGAAACGCAAAAGTGAGCGAATGAATGAAATATTGAGGATGGTAAAGAGGAATGGAATGGGAGAACAGAGAGAGAGAAAAATTCCAGACAAATTCCAGTGAAAATTCCTTTCCCTCTTCCTTCTGTCATCGGGAGAAGGAGGACAGATATGTAAAGAATGGAATGAAACTATTAATAAAAAATATTTCATTTCATTTTACCACTTTCTCTTAATAGATTTTGAGGATTTTGCGTGCATATACCCTCTCTCTCTCTCTCTCTCTCTCTCTCTCTCTCTCTCTGAAGACATATATAAATGATAGTCTCCAGCTTTATAGGTACGTTCCAGGAAATAAAATATCTCTCAACTGAAAGGGCTTTGCAAAATAAATGTTCATATGCGAAAAATATATGAGGATTGAGGATCACAAAATTACAAGAACTGGCAAATTTCCTCTTGTCTGTATAAAGGATGAGGAATGAGGGAGGATGCGATATCAAATCAATCGCGTTCTTCAGACTTCTCCGGAACCGCACACGTTCCGAAGGAACAACATAAAATGGAATTGCAAATGTCATTTTCCTTCACCATCCGTTTTCTCGCTAGTTCCTCCACATTGCCCGTATCAAAACTGAAATTTCATATAATCATTTCTTGGAAGGGAGGTACGCAGTGTGCGAGGAATAATCTACGTTTTACATGGAATTACTAACGAGGGAACATATTTACATGCAAGTCTAGGATCGCTTTGATATTTGCACCAGTGATTGGTCATATGTCAACTTGAATATTGGCAAATATACTTTTTGCAATGGGCAAGGGTACTGGAG